>JAATLQ010035896.1:17766-33195 GCA_013421005.1 Heliconius erato x Heliconius himera | reverse complement strand
ACTAGAGGGCGCGCGCGGCTTCGCCCGCTTATTAGGAGTGAATTCTAAAAAAACCACGAAACACGTGTTCAATAAAATATTTTTAACAGTCTGAATTTAATTTTTTATAAAAGTCGGTGGCAATTTAAAGATTTTTCCATATAAACTTTCAACCCCTTATTTGAACCCTTAGAGGGTGAATTCTTAAAAACCATGAAACACGTATTTAATGAAATATTTTTAAGAATCTGAATTTCAAATTTTATAAAAATCGGTACAGATTAATTTTTTTTCCATACAAACTTTCAACCTCTATTTCATCCCTTTAGGGTTAAAATTTTTGAAATTCCCTTCTTAGTGGATGTCCAGAATATGAAAATAAACATCTACCCAAATTTCACGTTTCTACCATCAGCGGTTACGGCTCTGCGTGCGTCTTACCTCAGTCAGTCAGCACAAGTCCTTTTATATATATAGATTAGACATTTGTGAATATGAATCGACATGCTCAAGTGGAACAATGAAAAGATTCTTTATTAAAAAAACGATTGCTACTTCCCATAAATAAATGTTTTTAATTGGTGTTATATTAAAAAAAATTGGTCAAGTGTGAGTCCGAATTACCCACCAGTCATGAACCGAGCAAAGTGATTATGTTTTTTACTTTTGTAACACGGAACACTAAAAATAAAATTTAAATACAAGTACAAGAACCCTTAAATTTTTTCCCAATGAGATTTTTATTTTGGCCGTGGTTACTTTTTTTTTGTTGATTTTTATTGTGTCCATAATAAAAATATACCTCAAGATACAACAAATAGTAACACATAAATGGAGCTCCAGAGAAATCGAAATCCATAAAAAAATTAACGGACTCGAACCCGCGCCACCTGCAAAGGGACCAGGCGCTCTGACCACTAAGCTATACGTTCTTATCAGGCTAGCTACGTCGAAATTTTTATACGCTTATTCGAAATGAAGTAAAAAAAAATATTAATTATTGTAAGAAACTTACTCTAAGGCTAAATGTACTCGACGTTTACATTTTAATATATTCCATTAAGAAGATATACAACGTTGAA
This sequence comes from Heliconius erato x Heliconius himera, assembly GCA_013421005.1. NCBI lineage: Eukaryota > Metazoa > Arthropoda > Insecta > Lepidoptera > Nymphalidae > Heliconius > Heliconius erato x Heliconius himera. Next base: position 32,134 of record JAATLQ010035896.1, on the reverse strand, counting down.
TTATGTCAACATTTCGTGAACGTGAATGGAAAACAAAGAACAAACTTATCTGCTTCAACTTATCTGGTGTTGTAGCACAATACAAGTAAAAAAGAATAATATATTTTTTTAATCACGCTGTATCCCGCACACTGCAGGTAGGCAGAGGGAACTTAGTGTTAAGACACTCCGTTCTCAATTTCTGCCGAATTCTGGAAGCATTGCGTGTTGAGTGACAGAACTCAACGCCGCGCTTGTCCTCGACACCAGAGCGAAGAAATGGAAATGTAAATTTAAGTAAATATTTAACGACTGGCCTCATTTGAAATGAAATATTTACTTAAATTTATATTTTAATTCTCCGCTCTAATGTTGGCAAAGCACAGCGTCGAGTTCCGCCCACAACATACATATCCGGATCCTGTGGAAACAGGGATAGGGAGTGGTCTTAACACTAGATTTCCTCTGCCTACCTGGAGTGTGCGGGATACAGCGTGATTTAAAAAAAAAGTTCTCTCAGCCTACTCTGTTGGATGCGGGATTCAGCGTGTTAAAAAAAACTGTAAACAAACGTTACCTAAACACGTTACAAAATATATTAAATCCAAACATAATATCAAATATTAACTCGGTATCGGGACTGTATTCTCGGGAGAGGTATTCAAAAATATATCTGGTACGGCAAATCCGAGCCGCCCTTTATAAGCCACGCTGAATGGGACTCGTATCACAGCTATTTGGCTGAATTTTCAATACCTAAAATTTCATACTTTATATTGCAGATGCGAAGAAGAAAATTAGTTTCGCGTATCTCTATCTCTAACCACATTCTATGTTGGACTAGTGGATAGGGACCAAATTTTGTAATTACGTATGTTGTAGATACAAATTAAAATTGTGTATCAACTTTAATCGAGATATTGAATAAAATAGCAAAGTGAGGCGTTTAGTTACGCCACCCTACACGTAAAGTAGGTGAGAAAACTGAGCGAGAAATTGGGAACGTAGTGTCTTAACACTAGATTTTCTCTGCTGCTCTGCTGCTGCTGCTAAATGCAGAAAAGCTGATTGTGTATTCAATCCATAGATTGTGTATTTAATCTATTTATTGCGTCATATTTTGTGTACTGGCCAATAAAAAATAAAAATAATGTATTATTTAAGAAAAAATTGAATATCGATGCCTTTCAGATAGATACTAATCCATGATGAAGTAAAAAATAAGAGAAAAAAATTGTTGAGATTTTTATTTTAATATAAGAATCTATATATGTATATTGAAAGGTATTATTGATATCTACAATTTTTTATAATGGACCAGCTATTCATTTCAACTGCTAGTGAATGTGAACTGTAGTGATGGGTATTTTAAATACTTCCACACTATAAGCTGATCTATTTAAATGGAATGACAAACAAAAATCCTTTGCATGCTTTAACTCTTGTAGCCTAGAGAGTCTAATATTATTATTTTTTTGAAAAAGCTTCTTAAAATCTTTATATAGCACGATCGTTAATCCCATTTTTTATATTATAGTATTTTTTAATATGTTTTTTTTTAGCTTCACGCTGTATTTGAGGCCAATCGTGTCACAGGGGCACAAAATGTGTGTTTGGGCAAAAGAGGAGATTAAGTATTTACTTAAATTTATATTTTCATTTCTTCGCTCTGGTGTCGAGACAAAGCGCGACGTTGACTTCCGCCACTCAGCAAGCAATACCTCCAAAATTCGGCGGAAAATGGGGAACGGTGTGTCTTAACACGAGGTTCCCTCTGGCTACTCTGCTGTGTGCGGGATACAGCGTGAAGCTGTCACGCTGTATCCCGCACATAGCAGGGTAGGCGAGGGAACCTAGTGTTAACACACTCCGTTCCCCACTTTCTGCCGAATTCTGGAGGCAATGCGTGTTGAGTGGCAGAATTTTTATTAATATAAAATCAAATCAGCTTCACTCGTTGATAAAGTAATTTGATTTTATATTAATAAAAATTTCTGAAAAATTCTACGTACCAATCTTTTTATTTTGCATATTTATCTTTACAAAATGTTATGCAACACTGTGAAAATGATTAAGAGTATCATCGGATACTTTACACGTTTGTTTATATAAATGTAAATATTACAACGGCTTTATATTACAACGTCTGTCTATATAACGACCAAATGAGATTTCCGATGCGAAATTCCGATCTTAAGCTTGTTTTGATCTCAGTACGATCGGTTTGTTTGCTCCAAAAATAGAGTCCGTCTCATACAAGAGTTCTGGAGAATTGTTAAGAAATACAGTATTATTTTACTGTACTCGTGTCAATCAATCGATTGTGACTGCTGGGATCGCTTCACTGTTCCAAGATCCAGTATTTCTATAAGGCCGTCGTGGCGCAGGGGCCCAAGGTGTGGTTGTGGGTTCAATATCCACTCCAGGGCATGAATTATTATTTATTAATATTATAATTTCTTCGCTCTGGCAACGAGGCAAAAGCCCGGCGTTGAGTTCCGCCACTCAATACAGAATGCCTCGAAAAATTCGAAGGAAAGTGGCGAACGGAGTGTCTTAACACTAGGTGCCCTCTGACTACCCTGCTGTAAGCGGGATACAGCGTGAAGCTGATTTATTCTATGGATGCTTTCGGTTTACGTATATAGGTTACATGCCTTCTTAGAAATGTTGCTATGGTTCTACAAATAACAAGGGCAATGGAACGATAAATTGGATGTCCATTGACTTTTACTCTTTACATGACTAATATAGTTATGGGTTCGAATCCTATAAAAGTTTGTATAAATCTATTTATTTCGTCGTGTCGTGGCGTAGTGGCACAAGTGTCTGACTGTAACCGTGACAAGTTTTGAATTCGATCCACACTCGAAGAAATGAAATTTTCATTTAAATTTATATTTTCATATTTCTTCTACTAATGTCGACATAAAAGAACGCCGTATTCGGTCTTAACATTGTCTTAACTAGGTTTTCTCTGCCTACCCTGCTGTGTGCGGGATACAGCGTGAAATTGATTTTGATCTTTATCTATCGAGAAATGGTAAATTTACAAATTAACATTTGAGCAATCTTTTTTTATAAATATATTTCGTAAAATCAATTTATTACTTAAATTACATTATTAGAATTAGAATATTATATATATAAGGTACCTACTATGTTATGGACTCGGTGATGTACAAATTTTGCTTTGACTACTGCACTTAACAAGAAGAGATTTTAGCCGTTCAAAATACACAGGAACTATTTGAATTTGAAATGGTTCGTAGTGCCAAATTCAAGTGGCGCCAGCCTTGGGTGGATCCGCTGTCTCAGGTCATATTTAAATCCTATTTAAGAAGTTATTTTGTATAAATTAAAATGTTGAAATATTTACAAATGTATCTTTTCGTCACTTTGAAGATTATTTTACGACAAATTTGACCCATTTTAAGTTTTACTGTAGAATTCATCGGTAAGACTAAGTACTTACTTCACATTAATTATGGTAATTTTAATTAAGGAAACGTAATTTTTTTTTTTGAAAATACAATATATTACGTTGTTTTTTTATATTGCAAAGCTACCAGAACTGGACCAAAACAGTTTAATTAAAGTCTTAATTATTTTTAAAATATTATAAGTATATGATATTTATAAGTAATAAAAGCCATAGTGGCGCAGTAGTAAAACCGTGCGATTGTAAGCGCGACAGATTGTGGGTTCTATTCTTACTCTAGGAAATTGTATTTTAATTTTTTCGCTCTGGTACTAGGCAAAGCGCGGCACTGAGTTCCACTAATTTCGCGGAAAGTGGGGAACGGAGTGTTTAAACACTTGATCCCCTCTGTCTATCCTGCTGTATGCGGGATACAGCGTGAAGTAAAAAAACATATAAAAAATAAAAATAAAACGTAATAAAAAAAAACTGCTAGTAAAATAAATGTTTCAGGAAAAAACTAAATTACATACCTATTTAGGTCTTGTAGGGCACTTAACTCAGTACAAGTTGCTTGGGAATTTCGAACATTCACAAGTTTTTTCATATGAAGGTAAGTAAGTAGGTAAGTCCACAAGAACTGGAAGTCGGTAGCATACTTTTGTTTTTCTTTTTTAATATGTTAGAAAAGTTAGGGAAGTGTTTTATGATAAGTTAAGTTAATTTGGTAGTGCTTGGAACGAGAACTAAAATGTAAAGTAAAAAAAAAATAAAATAAATTTTTATTTGGTTGATTTGTGGATTGAGATTATGTTAGGTACATTATGTGTTAAGGTAATAGGTAGTGCTGGACAAAACTTAGCATATATTTTAGTATATATGTAGCTGTGAATATTAAGCAATATCTATATTTTTTTAACTTCACGTTGTCTCAACGCCGCGCTTTTTTCCCGCACATGGCAAGGTAGGTAAAGATCTGGGAACCAAAAAACAAACCGTTCCCATTAAGACTTTTCCCCACTCTCCGCCAAATCCTCGAAGGAGTGCACCCAATCTTCCTATCCATTATTACTGTTCAATAAGGTTAGGTTAGTTAGTTAAGACGTTTGTGTTGCATATTTCTGAAGTAACTTGTTACATTTGTATATATATCAAGATTATATTAGACTGGTGATTTGTGATGTTGATTGATTTGTAAGATGAATATAGTCAGTTCGAGCGAACTACCGCACAGCCGCCGAATATCTAGTATCTCCAGTGTTTTTTGCCCTTAAACAAGGTATTAGACCCATAAGCGGACACTACTATATACAGGTAATATAATAAAATATTATCATACACGTGATTATACAGGTATACTTATGTCCTTAGGCGTAGAACAAAAATGGTACACATATATATCAACGCCCAATGCCATACAAGCATAGCTTAAGCACCGCAAAAGCACCGCGAGACCGCTTCAGTCAAGATATACTAAGTTAACGTCGCTATAACAGTTCACATAAGCCCATCACCAAGCAACATTCAATATTGTAATATTGGTCAAATCTTACTTTGATCTACAATATGGGTTGCCCCAACACAAATTTTGCCTTTATAGGAAATTAGATACTAAAAAATCCTATCATTATAGATTTCGAACATTATATTTATTATATATTTAGTACGACGTTTACTTTCAGCGTATCATATTTATTAGTACCGGAGTACTTAAGAGTTACTGTAGGACTCGATCGCTGTTATTTCATCTGATACCCATGTATGTCCATATATGTAAAAAGGGCGGAATCATCGGCTCTACTTATACGGGAGCAGCATATAGAATAAATTTTTCCAAACCCATATTTAAACAAGAACTATCTATAAGTTTCGTCAAGTCTATTCGTTTAGACGTAAGATTTTTTTTTCATTTTACGATTTTTATCCGCACTGTATCATGTGTGACACAGCTACGAATAGATACCAATGACGTAAACACTAACTACTACAAAAATACTACTAAATATTGCCAATCTGCCATTTTAATTTTTAAAAACATACCAGAACGAAAAAGGTATATCTCTCGTACTATTTTACGCAATTACCTATTTTCTATAATAAACCTATACTACGTTCAACTTTGCCGCCAATACCTACGATTCGATTTCGTGAATGAGAAGTGCGGCGTTATTAATTTGGGAGGTTTGTGTCTGTGTGCGTCATTCTTAACAAATGGAGTTTTATTTTACAAAGATAATTTTATTGTTTGAAAAAATAACTTCTTCATTTTTCACCCAATCTCTTTTATTTTAATTGTATTAGGCTTTTATAAAGTCGTTAACACTGTGCTTACATTTAAAGTGGTGATGACAAAAATACTCCGTATACCAGACGCCGGTTGCGACACTCGGGTCGTCCATACAAAGACTACTGTGTATCAATATTATATTAAAATATGTTTACTATATTATTCATAATTGACTACCCTATTTATGTATGACTGCTATACATATTATTATTCTTTATGTTTTTAAATTTATTTTACTGCATTATACCCAAGGTATAACATATTCTAATAACGCTTGTGTCCCTGCAGTATTCTACATATATATAAGTATAGATATCACTAGACACCTTAAGGCGTAGCTTTTATATATTTTAATGAAATGAATAATCATAACCATCAGTAAAGCGTTTCTCTATCCGAAGAAAAAACAAAATTAAATAAAATGTTATCTTATTCTTTACACCGAATCTTATAATATAGGAAAAATATTGAAGATAAAACAAATCCGCTGTTCTGTTAAAAAATTGTTTAGACAATACAAGCCACCTATATATTCGTATATTTTTCTAAATACTTCCTTTAAACGGAATCTTTGCTCATACCACGATTTACGATCCAAACGGACTGTTCGAGCGTTTTGCGCATTATTCACTGACGCGTCGAGCATCTGCTTGAAATACAACACATTCATTTAGCCAAGAAAGCTTTACAATACACTGCTTATTGTCGGCGTAAAGCTGCTCACAGACGGTGTGGAAGACGGTATCTTTATAGGATTCTACGTAAAAGTCAAGTAGATATATAAGAAATTTAGTCATTACCTTTTTGAATAGTACCTATTCAGGAAATAACTGACACAACACTAATTTTTTTCATTTTCAATCTCTGTAATTTTGTAACTCAATACATTTTTCTAATTAGAGTTTCATATCATTAACATCGTAAACTACCAAAGTACCAAAAAAGTGACTTAATTCCACAAAGTTCTATAACTTACATTTTATACATATACGAGTATATGAAAAATTACAGATGAAAAATTATTCTACATAGAAAATGTACATTTTAAGCCGGCGGAAAACACGATAGTTGGGGGTTCGATGTCCACTTGGATGAATGAATTGTTGTCATTTTCTTGTTCTGGTAATAAGACAAGGAACGAGGTTTGTCACTCAATACATTCTCTCGAAAATTGGGCAAAGATTGACGAACTCTCTTAACTCTATACACAGGATATAGTGCGACGTTAAAAAAACTTGTAGTAATGTTATCTTTATTTGTGTACGCGCTTTATATATAAAAAAATAAAATCTCACAAAAATTACACCAAATTAAAAAAAAACCATATATAAAGACCATACAGCTATATCCTTCTCTTTTACTTAAGAAACCTCCACAACCAACGGGTGTAAACTGGGACGACCATAATATCTATTCCGTTCCAATCTTATCTCACAGTTCCGTTCCGTTCCGTTGCGATTATAAAGTAGACAATACACTTTTGTCAGCGGACCGCCTTATTCATGCTATAGGCGATCGTAATCGCATTAATGGTGGACCTTAGTTTGCACGCAACCAACACTGTTTACTTATAACAGGGATGTGTGTGTAGGTATTTTTTTTAGCTTCACACTATATTTGGGAACCTAATGTTAAGAAAAGTTCTTCACTTTTTAACGAATTCTGTAGATACTAGATTTGATGTGTTGAGTGGCGGAACTCAATATCGCGCTTTCTGTAGTTACTATAACGAGAAATTGAGAATGTTAAATGTTTAATTTTCTTCGAGTGGAAATCGAATCGACTGAAATAATTAAATTAAAAAATATATATATCCGTGTTGGCATCGACTCCAAAAATAACGGATTTTAAATAGTATATAAATATGGTATGGTAAGGTATAAAATTATCAGTAACTTCATTTATTATTTTACAATTTTGTTTACTTTGAAGCTATAGTTTTTGCATAAGTTAAGTTTGTGCATATAAGTATTGTTTTGAAGTCGTTTTTATGGTTCCGTACCTCAAAAGACAAAAACGGAACTCTGCCGTCTGAAATCAATACCAAATATTCAGGTTTATAGACCCTTGAACCACGTAAAATCATACTTCTTAGTCAACGCAATCAAAAGATGCAAGCAGTATGCATTGATTTTGCTGCATTTTGTATGAAATTCACTGCGAAAAAGTAAATAATGAATGAAAATAAATGAAAAAGTTATTATTTCATAGATGTAAGATCATTAAAATCTTATATTTCTAGTTCATTTCATACATAATGGTAGCATATATAAAAAATATAAGTTGCACTTCCCGTTGACATATAATTCTGAAATTGGTACGGAAGCCACGGGAACTCGCCCGAGTTCAACTTACACATGACTGTTTTTTTTTATTTTTTGTTGTCAATTTATTAATCTTTTTAATATTGTAATTGAATCTTTTTTCTCTTTATATTTTCCGTCCATCTTAAGAATGTTATAAATAATATATTTATGCGTAAAGTTATTAAAGATAACAAATAAAATATATAAAAATAAAATTAATTATTTTTTTGGTAAATTAAATTTTGACACGAATTTAATTTTATAATATTTAAACAATTTAAAACAGTTTAGACACACATATCTACATACCAAACGTTATAAGTATATACTTTTTTATAATTTTAATTTAATCTCGCTCACCTTTATTGGAATAGAGTATAATCCAGTCTTGAAAGTAACGTACACTTCACTGGTATACAATCGAATCGAATTTTGTATTAATTAACTGTATCTGAAACAAAAATAAAATAAAATTTTGTTAAATATCACCTTATAAACAACCACAAGATCGGAAAAATATATGATTTATTTTACTTTATTGTCAAGTTTTCTATCTAATAATATTCCTTAAAAAAATATGCTTAAATTGATTTAAAATTCTTAATTAATTTGAATATATAAATAATGTCGCTCATTTGGTGCAACAACGACGTATTTACACTTTTTAAAATTTTGCGGGAGGAACTACGTTTGTAAGTATACTTTCCGTATAAATTTACCAATATATATATTTTTAAAATTACTCTTAACATTATTTTAATATTATAATTTCAAGCAAAATATCGGTAAAAAATATAATTATATACGTAGATGAACTTATTTATAAGAAACATCAATATCTGAAAATAGGATCTAATTTGAATGAATTGACGGTTTTACTAAAATAAGAAAGTCTGTAATATTCGTAACAAACTTTACCCACGCCAATATTATTAATATTTACTAAATTCAGCTTCACGTTGTATCCCGCACACAGCAGGGTAGGCAGAGGGAACCTAGTGTTATGACTCTCTTTCCACCAAGTTCTGGAGGCATTGCGTGTTGAGTGGCGGAACTCAACGCCGCGCTTTGCCCCGCCACCAGAGCGAAGAAATGAAAATATAAATGTAAGTAAATATTTAATTTCCTCGAGTGGGGATCGAACCCACAACCAGTCGATTTTACTAGTCGATTTTACTAGTCACACTTTGTGCCACTGCGCCACGACTGGCCTCTTTACCAAATGAATTCATTATTTTCTTAACAAAACAATCATTTTCAAAGAAAATGTTTGACACTGATGAATCATCACTTTTGCAAATTAAATAATACATTTACAAAATTCTGAATAAGAATTTATAATTTCAACACAAATCCACTACATCTTAATTTGCCTAAGCTGGTCGGTGGCCGTGTAAAGTATTCTCTTTTGTTGTTGTTGTTCCCTACGTAATGAGAAAATCAATTATTTACGAAAAAGGTGCACCCTGTAATCTCCTGACGAAGTTTTGGTTCAGGTAAAAATCAAGGCCGTAAAATGTTAGAGTGTTTATTATATATTAATAATGGAAGGAATAAAATTACTTATTTTAGAAAACGTATAAACCACTGAGCCATACGTTCATGTGAACGTATGGCTTAGTGGTCAGAGCCTGGTCGGTTTCCAGGAGGCGCGGGTTCGAGTCCCGCTACCTTCAAATTTTTGTACGTTTTCTAAAATAAGTATTTTTCTTTCCTAAGTGTGGAATAACACTTTAAAAATGTTTAAAAAGGAATAAAATTGTTGAGGCCATTCGTGGCGCAGTGGCACAAAAGTGTCACTGTAAACGCAATAGTTTTGGGCTCGATTCCCTCTCGAAGAAATGTAATATTTAATGTTTTCATTTCTTCGCTCTGGTGTAAAAGCAAAGCGAAGCGTTGAGTTCTGCCACTCAACACATAATGTTTCCAGAATTCGGTGGAAAATGAGGAGTGGAGTGTCTTCACACAAAACTACCTCTGCCTATCCTACATGTGTGAGCAAAAAAAAAGAAAAGGAAAATATTTTTAAAGTACACCATATACGATACATAAAATATTGTTTGATAAAGAAAATTATAAAATCTATATTCTATTCGATCTAAATCTATTTTCAGACATTTATGTGACTTTCGAATAAGCCTTAGAGGCACTTCAGAGTAATAATAACATACATATAAATACAAATAAAATATAAACAAAAACGATGTATTCTTGGTTTTTAATATAAAATTTTATTTGACGCTGCTTGCACGCTTTTGTTTCACGCCGGATCCCGCATATAACAGAAAGTAGAGGGAAGGGAAGTCTATATTCTTTTTATTAGTGAATACTTTACCACATCGAGCAGCCTCATTAGTTATGTGCCTATATTGTCATGTCAACAGTGATACGTGACCAAAATATTTTTTTTATTAAGAATCTTTTAGTTAATTATCATTATTATTAATTTATTAACGTGATTTACTTTCGTTTTGTAAGAACTATTTATATCTAAAGTCAGTATCTATATATATTATAAAGTTTTATATTGATATAAGTTTCTTACAAAAGTTTTAAAAATTAACCAAAAAAAAAAGAAGAATTTTAAACATTTTCAAACGGCAGAACATATTTTCTTAAATCATGTCTAAGAATACTCTTGATTAAGTCTTTAACTTCCAAACAAAAAACAACATCAAAATCAATTCATAAATGTTTGAGAACTATAATGCCACAAACAGACATACACAATTATACAGACACGTCAAACTTTTTTTTATCAAGTTTTTTTCATCAAGGGTTAAAAAGAAGTGAGAAATCTCTCCATTTTGTTCATAGCAAAAATAAAAAATGTATTCTCCAAACCCCCACATACTACAGCACACGGAGTGACGTGTACAAGCTTTTAGTTATCGCGTGTCCATTAGCGCAGCTCGCTTAGTTTATCCAATACGTATTCGTGTTTCAAAGTGGTTATTTATCATTGCACCCGCAATCTGTTTTGTACATTCAGTTAAACAATATTCAGTTTTGTTTCATTTGATATTGAAAATAAATATAATATCAGCTTCACGCTGTATCCCGCACACAGCAGGGTAGGCACCCAGTGTTAAGACACTCCGTTCCCCACCCCACGAAATTTGGAGGCATTGCGTGACGAGTGGCGGAACTCAACACCGGTCTTTGCCTCGACACCAGCGCGAAAAAATTGGATTTATAAATTTAAATAAATATTTCATTCCCATTCCCATATCTAATACAAATTTAAAAATTATGTATTTTTTCCATACATACCATTGTCAATAATAAAATGACGCCACACGGGAAGCACTAGTTTTCGCCCTGCCAAAAGTTCTGAGGTAACAAACATAAAAAAATACAGTCGAATTGATAACCTCCTTTATTACAGAAGGCGTTTCAATACTAAGTATTTATTTTGGTGGCGCGAGTAAAATAAAAACTCCTTAAAAATCCCATGTAGGAAGTCTCATCTGAATCTTACAAGAATAATAATAATATTACGTCTTATATTAAAATTTACATGTCACGATGACGAGATGTTTCCAGAACATTCTATTTGATGTATAGAAAACTAAATTTGCTCAATTCCGTTGAAAAGCTCATATTACGAAAGTCAAACAGACTGTCTGTTGTTAATGTTTCGTAGCACAGTATATACTTGTTTTTAGCAACTAATAAATCACAAGGTTTTCGGAAGTTTTCTCAATTTACATTCTAAAATGAAGTAGTGTTGATTCACTATGCTGTATATAGGAAGATACTGCCTTAAAAATAAAGAGTGTTGATTATGTAGTGACATTTTTTAGCTTGCTTAACTACCTAAGGCAGAGGGAACCTGGGAACCTAGTCTTAAGACACATTCGTTTCCCAATTTCCACTAAATTCTGGAGATTTGTGTGTAGAGTGGAAGGAACGCCGTGCTTTTCTTCGTTACCAGAGCAAGGAAAATGAAAATATTAATTATTGTTTCCTCGAGTGGAAATCGAACCTACAATCTGTAGTGCTTAAAGTAACATGCTTGTGCTCGTGCTCCACTACTGGCCTTTCGATTATGAAATGTAATTTTTTAATTTAAATGATCATTAAAATATATGTAAAAAAAGATGTAAAATATAAATGCTTTTCATAATATTTGTTCGTATTGTGATTTATATTTTTCTAGACACAAGGTTTCTACTATTGCCTTAATGATTTTTTTAAAATTTTTAAGTTCACCAAACCAAATATTACAAGCGTAATAGAAAAAAAATCATCGCGTATGATTATCAGAAAGATTTCCAAATCATTAACCTTTGATGTCGGTCGTATTCGATGAGTGATGCCCATGACAGGACAAAACGTTTTTACCGTATACAACCGTATATTTCATATTTATTTAGGCAAACATAAAAAGGGCCGATTGATTTGTAATATCTTAATGGTCAATATTCAGCTTTATTTTAAAAAGCTGGTTTTAGGGAGAGCCTAGTGTTGAAACACTCCGCTTCCCGCCAAATTCTGGGGGCATTGCGTGTTGAATGGCGAAACTAACGCCACTATTAACTAGACTAGCCACTTGCTACGAATAGCACAATATAGTCAAGAGTGGAAAAAATGGTACAGGCCTTTGTCTAATAATGGAACAAAACAGGCTACTATAAATAAGTTAGTATAGTGCCTGGTCAGGACAAAGGTTTTAATTGATTTTGAAGACGTACACACCCAATGGAAATTGGGTCCAGTAACTTTTTTAACTTGCGACAATATAAGAATAGTGTGGACTTAAGTCCATGCAAAATAAGTTGCTAGCAAATATTTATATATGGATGTATTTATATTTTTTCTTCACGTTGTATCCCGCACAACAGGGTAAGCCTAGTGTTAAGACACTCCTTTCCCCACGCTTTCATTCACTCACTTGTGGCCATGCGTTACGGATGTATGTGTATAAAATCTGTTTATCCAACTGATCTATCGATCTGTCTATTATCAAACCTAATTGCCATTCTAACTCAATATGTTAAGATTTTTCACATCTTTAAAGTGTTATTTCACACTTAGGAAGCAAAACATTTTAGAAAACATCAGCTTCACGCTGTATCGCGCACACAACAGGGTAAGCAAAGGGTTATGACGACGATGTGTTATGACACTCCGTTCCCCACTTTCTGCCGAATTCTGGAGGCATTGCCTGTTGAGTGGCAGAACTGAACGCCGCGCTTAACCTCGACACCAGGGCGTAGATATGGAAATATAAATTTAAGTAAATATTTCATCTCCTCGAGTGGGAATCGAACCCACAACCTGTCAGTTTTACAGTCACACCTCGTGATGTCTGGCCTCTTTAGAAAACATATAAAAATAAATCTCGCTAAATTCGATTTTTTACAAGTTTTCTACAAAGTATCAATATGTTAATGTTAGACACAAATCACTCTAATATTTAAATAACTAACTCTACAAGCTAGATCCTTCACGTAAATTAACCTCAAACGTCGCGATTTTGTTAACGGTATTTTAATTGCAAATCTACCCGCAAGTATTTAAATGAACGCCACTTGTATGAGCTTTCCGAGTCATATTTGTGTCTATTAAATTTAAATTGTGGTACTGTAGTAAGCTGAATCTCTTTAAATAAACGAAAATTTATTTTAAGTAAATAAAAAAATCTGCTTTACGCTGTATCCTGCATACAGCAGGGTAGGTAGAGGGAACCTAAAGTTAAGACGTAATTGATTCACCGAACATTTTTAAAAATATTATTTAATAAATACTCGCGATGTAACTAGTGTTTACAACTTTTAATCGTTGTAATCGTGAATAATCCAAAGTTTTTTAGATATTCAGAGGTAACAGTGCTAAGATTTGCAACACATGATTTTTATATAACACCATCAGAAGTTTATATAAATAACTTAAACTCGACGATATTACTTTGTCATAACTCGAAGCTCTCCCGAAGAAAAGCTAAGAGCGCATCTTATCTTCCTCTCCATTATATCTGTCCAGTATTGTTAGTTATAATAAAAGGAAGAAAGCGCAAGGTACATGAAACGACGGTTGCGACACTCGGGACGACAATACTATGAACTAGTCTAGATTAATTTGATGTTAAAAATATATAGATTGTATTATTCATACTTATCTATGATATTTTTTTATTGAGGCCGGTCGTGGCGCAGCGGCACGAGGTGTGACTGCAAAACCGACTGGTTGTGGGTTCGAATCCCACTCGAGGAGATGAAATATTTACTTAAATTTATATTTCCATTTCTTCGCTCTGGTGTCGAGGTTAAGCGCGGCGTTGAGTTCTGCCACTCAACACGCAATGCCTCCAGAATTCGGCAGAAAGTGGGGAACGGAGTGTCTTAACACTAGGTTCCCTCTGCCTACCCT
>JAATLQ010035896.1:0-17666 GCA_013421005.1 Heliconius erato x Heliconius himera | reverse complement strand
TTTTTTTAATCTATGATATTTATGTGTATTGCCATGCATACTTTTTTTATTATAATTATACCCAAGATACATACTGTTACAACACTCCGTCCCCCACTTTCTATTGAATTTTTTGAGGCATTGTGTATTGAGTGGCGGAACTCAACGTTGAGCTTTTTGTCTTGGTGCCAGAGGAAGAAATGAAATAATAATTTAACTAAATATGTATCACAATAAAATAAATATATTGAAAAGTGATAGGTGTTTGTTATATTAGCGGTTACACGTTTAATATATATATAAAAATAGTTATATATTTCTTGCCCTAATTTTTTAGGGTTTCGTACCTCAAAACCTTGAAAGGAATAACGAAACCCTTAAAGGATCACTTTATTACCCATCTGTCCGTCTGTCAAAACCATTTATCTGAAGTTCTTGTAGAGGTATCAAGCTGAAATTAATATCAAATGTTCAGGTCTACGGTCCCTTGTGACACAAAAAAAAATAAGATTCAGAAAACAGAAAAAAAAGATTCATGTTATGTTTTTATTGCATGTTGTATGAAATTTGCCGGATAATCAAACCCTTAGGATATTTCTCAATCGACTCGCATTTGACAGTTTTTTTATGGGCAGAGAGAATCTAGTAATATATCACTTTTTTCCACTTTCTCTTTATGCAAAAACATTATTAGTTATGTTTTTTAATAAATTATATTACAACAGCAGTTAAATTGAAGATCTACACATACAAATGGGTATAATTAATTTATTTTCATCAAAAATACATATACTATAGAAAAAACAGAAATACAGAAAAGCAATAAGAATTGGTTACATACGATTATTATATAAATAATATTTCATATCCTTTCAACGATGACCACCGACTCCGCGCGCTCGCTGTGATATAATTCACATTTTTAATCTCCATGAATATTTACAAAAGTTCCACAAACAACAGTAATAATAACTTGTTTTACAAACAAGAACACCAAAACGAAACGGAGTTCGTAAATATTTATAAAGGCGACATACATATATTTCACAGTCTATTCTAAAAAAGCCCGCATGGAAGCTGGGATAGGCCATTTCTCTAAGCATGACTGCCGTGGAAGTGAAATTGAAAAAATATATTCACTTACAGGGACCCCTTGTGAATAGAATCACTCTATAGATCAGCTTCAAAGGTACGCCATCTAGTCGACAAATGAGGCAGACAGGGGTGAGGGGACGATCAAGATTTTATTACGTGATTTAGGTTTTTTCTTCAATAACACATACTTATGTAAGTGTTCATAGATATATCGTTATTTAAATGTTAGTAATATATCTTATTTATTTAATTATTGTCTTTAAATCTGTTTTATTATGTAAAAGCGGAGGTTACATGTTCGATGCTTACGCGAAATAATAAAAAAATATATCCTGTACGTACATGTCAAAAGTAAATGTCCCTATATATTTTTCTCCTTCATCTTGAAACTGTATCTCGTGTAGGGTAGATAGGGGAACTTAGTGTCAAGGCACTCCGTTCTCTACTTTCCATAAAATGTTCAAAGAATTGCAGTAGCGAAACTAGACAATCCTATTTGCTCATCTTACTAAAACAAAGGAATAATTAATTACCTCAAGCGCGAAATGAGCCCACAGCCGTTGCGCTTACAGTTATACACTATACCGCTGGGCCACGACGGCCTCGCTTTCCTTCATAAGATTTATTGATTTGGGATATTGTAAAAAGTCTCTTAAATTTGTAGCGAACTAAGAATATTTCCATGTACACCAATCAGAGTAGTTACGTTGCATTCCAAGCACGTCCAAGTGGATACACTTCCACTCTTGACCTGGTAACCTTGTTCGAATGCTCAGAGGATGCCAGCCATACACTCTGTATAAAAAGTAAAATATAACATAGTATGGTTTACCCCACAATCTTATAATATCTTAATACTATATATAATAATATTTAATCTGTGAAGTAAATTATACAGGAAATAATAAATTTTCGTTCAATTATTTGCTCACGATATGTGTGTGTGTTTGTTTTCAAGGTGCAAGAGCACAAGTGTGTGACTGTACACGCGACTGGTTGTGGGTTCGATTCACATTCGAAGAAATAAAATATTGATTTTAATTTATATTTTTATTTCTTCACTCTGTTGAGATAAAGCGCGGCGTTTAGTTTTACTACTCAATATGCAATGCCTCCAGAATTCGGCAAAAATGAAGAATGGAGTGTCTTAACACTAGTTTCCCTCTGCCTACAATTAGTGTTTTCTTTTTTTATGTAAAAGCTGAAATATAATTGTAAATGCTATTCACGAATTAATGTTCATCATTCAGTCACAAGAACTATAATATTTAATATTTATGAAAGTAAGAATTTTTTTATAGAATTTCTGTGTTTTATGGGTTTGATGAAGGCTTAGTGTAAACCGATTCATAGGAGTTGAAAATATTTTCTACTCCTTAGAAATTTAAAATTTAACCAACCTTTTGCCCAATTTTCGAGATATTACGTGTTAAGTGACAGATCTCAACGCTGCGCTTTGTCTTGTCATCAATGCAAAGAAATATGTAATTCATTTCCCAAATTTATAATCGAATCTACATCCATCGCGTTACAGTTGACAACTGCGTACTTCCAGTTGTAATAAATAATAACATTTCTTATATGTTCGGTCGGTGTTGAGTTCCGCCACTCAACACGCAATGCTCCCAGAATTCGGCGGAAAGTGGACAACAGAACTGTCTTAATGAGAACAGAGTGTTCTCACACTACGTTCCCAGGTTCTCTCTGCTTAACCTGCAATGTGCATAAAACAGCGAGAAGCTAAATGTTATATGTTATTTTAAAATTGAAATTTACTAAATATTTACTCGAAATTCAAGGTTTGTAACACCGCCTTGTCCTGATCCGATCTCAAGCCAAATTAACCTCGTGTGCCAATAAATAGCAATCCAATAGATAAACCTATATTTAATCGAAACATAAGTAAATTCTTGGCTTTTGGATTCATTATTAATAAATGCATTATCCAGTTTTACGTCCGTATTATTATTATTGATTAACGATATCGCGGTAACAAATAATAAATCTGTTTTATGTCTCTACATGTGTGTATATATATATATATATATATATATATATATATATATATATATATATATATATATACACATATATAGCTTATATATAGCTTACTAGTTTTCGTAGTAAATACAATAATGAGGCCAGTCGTGGTTGTGAGTTCGATCCCCACTCGAGGAGATGAAATATTTGCTTAAATTTATATTTCCATTTCTTCGCTCTGGTGTCGAGGTTAAGCGCGGCGTTGAGTTCTGCCACTCAACACGCAATGCCTCCAGATTCGGCAGAAAGTGGGGAACGGAGTGTCTTAACACTGTTCTCTCTGCTTAACCTGCAGTATGCTGGATACAGCGTGAAGCTGATTTATTTATTTAGAATAGTATGTGAAACGAATCTTTGAATATAGCAAGAGTTTATTTGGTTGAGCGCGCTAATTTCAGAAAGGGAACCCTAGTGTTAAGACATTCCGTTCTCCACTTTTTGCTGTTGCTTGCATGTTGAGTTCCGCCACTCAAGACGCAAAGCTTCAAAGAAATGGGAATATAAATTTAAATAAATATTTCACTTCCTCGAGTGCACAACCAGCCGCGACAGTCACTCTTTGTGCCCTTGTGCCATGACTGGTATCAATGATTTGACAACAGTTTAGTATTGAAAGTGATATTTTAAAAAAAATAATTTCAGACGAAGTGGACTAGCTATCTTATATTTCAACTAGTTATCATTACGTTTTATATATATTGCAAAAAGTTATTCCTAATTTCAAATATAATATATAAAAAAATAAATAAATGTTATATACTATACACATAGCCGGACTGGCTGTTACCGGTTCTGGTTTCTTCAATTAAAACTTCTCTTTGTAGATTTTATTGCGTATAATTTAGATTTTCTGACGTTTCGGATAGAGCAATAATGTGACCCTGATTGTTTATCGTATATTGAAAACAAAAAGTCGACAGAGTATGAGGTCTTCATGGGCTCTCGTGGGTATATATGGAGCGGTAGGATAGCATCTCGAGGTTGCTGGTTCGATTCACCGATTTCTGATTACTCGGGGAAATTATTATATCTACGCAGCACTTTGTTTCGTTATCAGAAGCGAGGAAATTAAAATATTAAGTATTTTATGCCCCCAATTCGCTTTGCAGGCATACGCTTGTGCCCCCGTGCCGATTGACCCCATAATAACATTATATTATATTATAAAAATCTTTTTTCATTGAACGTAATTTCTAAATTTGACGTGCAAAGCAAAAAAAAATTAATAGGACATCCAGATTTTATTTGCCCTCTATACTCATGGGCGTGTAGAAACATTTTCCGGTTTAAATGACAATATGGAGTTAAATTTAAATATTATTTGTATATAGATGTGTATTTATTTTCATACATTTTTATTTTCAATTTTGAAATGAAAAAATTCTATTAAATAAAAACTTATATATAGATTTTAGCTTTGATCTCTTTGTTTAATCTCTTATTTTTTTAGAAATCCTAAGGATGGGCGCTAGACTATTCTGAAATGGGTACAGCAATTAGTACCAATCCTTCATTTAATGTCACATTAATCAATATATTGTTAATTTTATATTATTTTATATTCAGGATAGTTTTGAAAACCGCGATAGTAAATTTCTTAATCATATTTCGTTTAGTTCAAAATCGTAATCGAACTAGTGACCACTTCAGTAATTAACATTTTCAATATATTCATATTGTTTAACTTAACTTTATATAAAATATTTTTTTATATTAACTGAATAGAGAACAGAGGGTCTTAACGCTAGGTTCACTTTACATGCAATTACATATTATATCCTTAATAACAGTATACAGATGAATTAACACTTTAATCTAATGAAATATAATTATGCATAGAGTAAATAACATAATTATATTTTGAGTAAACGAACGTGACAACGATGCCTCCAGCCATATTGGATGGGCTGCTACGAACACATTATTGTATTAATAGTGGAAATTGATTTTCACTTTAGGCCCACCGTTGTGGTAAAATTATATTTAAACTTTTAGAATATATCTTTCAATATATTCTATAGGCGTTGTGGCGCAGCGGCACGAGGTGTGACTGCAAAATCGACTGGTTGTGGGTTCGATCCCCACTCGAGGAGATGAAATGTTTACTTAAATTTATATTTCCATTTCTTCGCTCTGGTGTCGAGGCTAAGCGCGGCGTTGAGTTCTGCCACTCAACACGCAATGCCTCCAGAATTCGGCAGAAAGTGTGGAACGGAGTGTCTTAACACTAGGTTCCCTCTGCCTACCCTGCTGTGTGCGGGATACAGCGTGAAGCTGAATATATTCTATATATTTCAATGGCCGTCTTGGCGCAGTGACACGGCTTGTGTAAGTAAACGCGATGATTATGGGTTTGATTCCAACAGGGGGAAAACATAATTTTTGCTGTCTCGCTCTGGAAGAAAAATCAAGAAAAAGTGTGGTGTTGATTTCCGCCATCACGCCATGTCATATGAAATAGAGAACAGAACAGTACAGTACAGTTTAAAAAGTATAAAATATTTTTAAATGTACCAAAGAAAGAACAATTTTATTTAAAGCGATGGGATCATATTTTTCTCGTCTTATTATTTAATATTATTCAATTGTTAATTCTATATGGATATTTAGAATAGAGCAACTCTTTTTATCTTGAAATTGTCTTCTCTGAAAGCAGTTCTATTAATGTTAAAACAACTGTAAAATATTTACTTGTACTACTAACATATATAAATAAGAAAAAAAATGATTTTGCGATTGGTATTTTGTTCGACGTATTTAAAATAAGATAAAACCGGACAAGCGTGAGTCGGGATCGCCCATCGAAGGTTCTGTACAAATAATAGAGTTCTTGAGCTTTCTGAAATTCAGGCTTTGCTCAGAAAGAGCCATCCCTTTTAAGGCTTCAATTTTTTAGGATTTACCAGAAATGTATAGTTAAATTTTTTATACTACCTGTAGATACTAGGTGCCGAATTTCATAACTCTAGATTAAACGGAAGTACTCTATTAATTTTGATTATCTTTATAGTGTTGCATATTTTTCTATTTAAGGCTGTTATTTTTTAGAATTTAAATACAAATGTATAGGTTTTAGATTTTTCCCTGAATAAGTACTACCTGTAGATGCTAGCTGCTAAATTCCATAATTCTAAGTTAATCAGAAGTACCCTATTAATGTTGATTCACTTTATAGTGTCGAAATACGCATTTTTTGCTATATAAATGGCCATTTTTTTAAGTATGTGTAGAAATACTTTTTTTTTCAGGAAATGATGGGACCGTAAATTTAGTTATACAAACAGACTGATGGACGAACAACAAAGTGATCTTATAAGGATTCCTTTTCCTTCAAAGATACGGAACCCTGAAAAGAGTGGTAGTTAAAGGTCACTGTACAAATTATTATACAGATTTTGGGACAGGCATATTTGAATTTACGATAAAAAAATATTACAACAAAATACTAGCTTTGTAATTTATAAACCAAAAATATGAGATTCGTCCCACGATAGATGGTAGGTCTGAGGGAATCTGAGAACCTAGAGTTAAGACATTTCTGTTCCTCACTTTCCGCCGAATTCTTAAGACATTATAGACGCATTGAGTGGTGAAACTCAACGACGCGCTTTCCAAGAGATTTCAAAGAAAAAATATTTATTGTAAGTTCAAAGATTTTATATATAAAACACTAAAACTAGAATACTATTGGTGATATCAGAAAATGTCGTATTTACGATAAAAAGCTACGGTGATATGAAATCATAAAATTGTGAGGTATTTGTTTATATTTTAAAATTATGTAAATCTCTCATAGGCGATGTAGTCGGAGTCTGTGGCGTAAAAAACCTCTCATATACAAATAAATATAGAAGAAATTTCAATTTGTAATTTATATATGTTATACATATTTGATACAATAATAAAAATCTTGACTTTTGCAAAAAAAAAATGTACGCTGGTGAGTTTTTTTATGAAATGACATAGTATGTACTAGCGACAGAAACGTGACTTCGACCAATTTAACTTATTGTTCTATTAAAACCAAATTATGCTAATTTTTTACATAAATATTACCCTATATGTTATTCTAATTTACAACTTATATTACTTTAAAGTTTTATCTAAATCCGTTTAGTAGTTTTTGCGTTAAAGTGTAACAAACATCCATCCTCACAAAATTCCATATTAACAATATTGGTAGGATGAAATAAAACGTCAAACAGGATTCAGACCACCATGACCATATCTAATCTTAAGTTAGTTTTGGGTTTGAGCCAAACCCGGATTAGAAATTGTCTACAGCCCTTTGTCCAACTTGTACCGGCTCAGCTTTAACTTTCGGTTTCTGATATATAATTTACATTATTACTGTTGTATGCTAATCCTTCTAAATTAGTCAAATTAAATTGTATTACTTGAATAAATATGTATATTTAATTAAATAAATGTAGGGCCGTCGTAGCGTAAGGGAACAAGAGTGTGACAATAACGCGGTGATGTTAAGTTTGATTCTCACTGAGAGGAATTAATTATTATTTATTAAAATTCTCATTATCTCGCTCTGGTAAATCGTGGCGCTGAGTTCCGCCGCAAAGCACGAAATGCCTCGAAAATTAGGTGCACATTGGGGAACCAAGTGTCTTAATAAAATGTACTCTTTGCCTAACCTGCTATAAGTATAATACAGCGTGAAGCTGAATAATTAAATATTGATTTTCTCTTCAATTATGATTATTAATAAAATCATTGTATATAAGCCGTATTGTAATAATAAATTTATATATTGTATGTGAATTGGGAGCCGGAATGGTTAATTATACAACTATATGCGCAAACGTGTTCTTTTGTTTTCAATAATTAAGTATATATGAAAAATATTATTGTTCAATTTAATATGCATGTTAAAGCCTTAAAATAATTATTATTTCAATCACAATCCAAATGAAATTATGCACTATATTTGGATTGTGACTAAAAATGTAAATTGCAAAAGTAAAATTTAGTAAAAAGAAAATTTTATAGCAAACAATGTAGTTGGAAACAAAAAAAACAGTTTTAGACACGTGAGTGAAAGACTAAATAAATATTCGTTGTATTCAAAAGGATGTTTTAAATATCTTTTTACATGTAAATTTATTTTTAACATTTACAAATAAATCGCATTTATTGTTCGTTTTTAAACAGCCTTTCAGAATTGTTGTTTTGAAAATAATCAGTAATATTTTTAACCTATTTAACTGTATTGTACAAATATTACAACAAAAGATATAATATATATAAGCATCGCTATAGTACGTTGGTTTAAATAAAAATTGTTAATATTTTTGTAAAATTTTATAGCGGAATTTAAGAATCAAAATTTGACTCTTCTTTCTTGTTCTTATAGAATAGAGCAAAATTATTAAGTATAGAAATTAAAGAGCGCTGCTTTTACAAAAAAAAACGTACAGCATATAAGTTACTATAATATTATTATATTTTGTAAAGAGGGTTTAAATGAAATAAGCACGATTTAACTTTAAATAAATGAAGCGATCGTCAAATGTGCAACAAGTAAACTCTACGTGAGCTCTAGCCGCTGTACTGGCGGTAATTACATCATTAAAATTTACTATATTAAAAAAGTAATATCTTCATTATATGTCATTTTATATTTAAATTATTTAAAAAATATATATATATTGGTGAAATTTTTCAATAAATATTTAAAAAAAAATAATAAAAATATTTTTTTACAGTAACAAAACAAATAAAAATACATACCTCAAAAATCCTTATTTACAATTAAATAAGCAAAAAAAAAAAACTGAACGGCATAGAACAACACAGTATCAGAACGGTCACAGAACACGCGCGTCCGTATCGCGCGGAGGCGGCGGTTGCACTGCCCGCCCGCCCTGCCTCCCCTACCTGTTACAGGTAAAGTAGCTCATATTGACGGACAAATTGATTCCTTGATTAGCTTTTCGTTTGACAATCGTCATTTTTTTTTAAATATTATTATAAAATTTATTTTGCTGTGGATTTAGAGCTTTAAACTCTGGTTGGGCGGAATTGATATAATAGAGTTAAATCTTAGCTTAAATAGTTACTCTATATAGTTGGCCTATCTGTTACAGGTAAAGTAGCTCATGTTAACAGACAAATTGAGTCCTTGATTAGCTTTGCGTTTGACAATCGTCATTTTAAATTTATTTGTTGAGATAAATATTATATTGGGTAATGTGTCTGTTTAATAGAATTTCGAGCTTTAAGCTCTGGTTGGTTGAATTTGCTGTAAGTAAAGTAAAATTTTAGGTAAAAAGTTATAAAACATAATAAACCTTATTTATAAAAGGATATTAAGCCAAATTATTTCAATTTATATTCTTTTTTCGTTATATATTTATGGATATGATTAAAAAATAAAAGCTTTTATATAGAATACTTATATTTATACTATTTTATATTTATAAAATATTATAGAATATTTTATATAGAATAAATAATAAATACTTTTTAAATCTATAATCATAATTCATCGTAGAATTCAGCGGAACAGGCAGAAAACACCTAGTGCTGAGACTCTACTATCCGCCCATAATTTCGACACTGGGCGGAAAACTTAGAGAACATAATATAATTTTGTTTTTAGAGATTTATATAGAAAAAATACAGCAAAACAAAAAAACAGTTTCCCTTAGGGTACGGAATTCACTTTTGCCAACGGCATTTTAAAAAGGCTACATACTCAAAACGAAGCCGAAAAAATAGGAATGGAAAAACAGACGCGCTCGAGGCCCACGTTTATGAATTTTGTGAACAAAAATGAATATAATGTCACCCCAATACTTTGGACTTTTGTTGCTCACATTGTGGTTTTTGAAATCTTTCTTAGCTTCGTTAGTGAGATGGTTTTAATGATACTCTTATTTTTATTTAATGTTATTATTTTAGGAATTTGAGAGAGCTTGATCATTTTTATAGGCAGAGGGAACCTAGTGTTAGGATAGTCTCTTTCTCACTATCCGCCGAATTTTTCGAAGCATTGAGTATTGAGTGACAGCACTTAACGTCGAGCTTGCCTTGATGCTAGAGCGAAGAATAGAAGATATTATATATGTATTACAGTCACAAATTTGTTCCCCTGGGTCACACACTCCAAGAAGCGTAAAATTGATAAAAAATAAATAAAAAATTAAGAGCTTGATACTAATATTATACTTTGAAACTTGTCGCCTAATTAGAGACCTTACACGTATTTAAGTCAAAGATTTTAGTGTATATTAGACGTATATTAATTAAAAAAACAATATTTATTATTTGTCATATTTTAGATAAATACTATAAAATTTAAACTTATTTCGGAAATATAATAATATATTTTTTTATTTTTGTAATAACATTATAGTAATAATTGCATGAATGTAAACTAGTTTCTTTTAACTAAATAAATAAAAAAAAATCTACATCAGAATTTAAAATTTAGTTTATGTGAATATTCACGCAAGTTATTTGATATGTACATGTTTTGTACCATGTTATTGATGAATAAATAACATGTTATTTCGTACGTTATATATGCGTTGAATACTAAAATATTCTTTTACACTGATGTATCTCTAAGGGTAGCTAAAAGTTTATAAATGTAGGCGGAAATGAAAAAGGCTTTTATCATTTTCACTCTGTATCCAGCATGTAGCAGCGTAGGCAGAGAAAGCAGAGTGTTAAGACACTTCGTTATCCATTTTTTGCCGAATTCTGAAGGCATAGCTTGTTGAGTGAACTTAAGGAGGCTTTGTCTCGACACTAGAACGAGGAAATGAAAATATTTATTTTTTTCGACTGGGAATCGAATCCACAACCTGTCGACTTAACAGATACACACTTGAGTCCCTGTTCCACGACTGGCTACTTAAAAAATAAATAAGCTTTTTTGAAACATAAAAATAAAAAAAAGGTAAGACCAACTCACGTTTATGCAAAATTGTACAATCGTCTCATCGACATAATAGATATGGGAAAATTACTTTTGTGGAAGTATTATTAAGTAAAAAAAACGGGCCTCTCAAATTGCACATAATAATTCTTCTGGCGGCATCTGGTCACAGCAAATGAAACATTTTGAATATTCCATGGAGAATGTAAGCTTGGGATTCTACTTTTAAAAAAAAATATTATTAAGTTGAGTTGAGTTCGAGTTCGATAGCTTAGGCTCCAGGCCGTTTTGACGCAGTGGCTCAAACGTGTGGCTGTAGTATTCTTTTTTAATATTAATATATTATATAATAATACTTAATTTCCCCTAAGTGAGGAACGAATCCATAACTAGCGTTTAAACGCACGCTTGTGGCACTGCGCCACGACGGCCTCAATAAATATTTGTTTTATAACATATATTTTTTTATTCGTTAAAACAGATAAACTATATTGAAATATATTGAATAAATAAAGATGTATTGAAAAACGTGGCAGAGATATCGGGTAGCCTTTTATTTTTTATTCATTGTTCGGAGCAAATATACCTCCTTTAAAATTAATTAAATTTTAAATTGCTTTCTCCAGAATTACTATGAAATTCAAATATGCTTTTATTATATCTGTAGACATAACGAAAGTATATGCTAATAAATTGTAATAAACAAAAATCAGCTTCACGCTGTATCCCGCACACAGCAGAGTAGGCAAAGGGAACCTGGTGTTAAGACATTCCGTTCTCCACTTTCTGCCAAATTCTGGAAGAATTTCGTGTTAAGTGGCGGAACTCAACGCCACGCTTTAAGTTCCGCCACTCAATACGCAATGCCTCGCGAAGCGCCAGAGCGAAGAAATATAAATTTAAATAAATATTTCATTTCCTCGAGTGGGGATCGAACCCACAACCAGTCGCGTTTGCAATCACACTTTGTGCCCCTGCACCACGACTGGCCTGAATTGTCTAAGCAATTTAAATTTAAAACAATGTTTAGCTAAAAAATATTATATTATCACATAACATAGACATATTTTTTTGGGATTTATTTAGCTTAACGCTGTATCTCGCACAAGGCAGATAAAACCTGGGAACCTAGGTATAATATACATCGTTCTCATTAAGACACTTCCGTTCCTCACTTTGCCGCGTTCTGCCTCGTTACCAAAGCGAGGAAATGAAATCATTAAATAAGTCAATTACGCAAATGGGAATCGAACCTCTCGCATTTACAGTCGCAACTTGTCCCTGGTACTTTTGCACTTGAATCGATTAAATGTAATATTTGAGAATTATCTTTGTATAATAATATGAAGTGAAAAATGTATAAAAACCGGACAAGCGCGAACTGGGCAGGTCTACCGTAGGCTCCGTACAAAAATTGGAAGTCTCGAGCTTGTGAGCTATATCGTCGGGCTGAAACCAGCAGTGGTGACTGGCGGCTTTAAAACTAATTTTTTAAAAGTATGCCACTTTTACTGCTAAATAATATTTTTTAAGGATTTAACCACAAATGCATAGTTTGTAGATTTTTTTCTGAACTAGTACTAGATGCTAGCTGCCCAATCATTATTCTAGGTCAACCGGAAGTATCCTATTAGTTTTGATTGCCTGTCGTTATACGTGTTTTTGCAATATTAATGGCGTAACGTTTTTAAATAAATATAGAAATACAACTGTTTAAGGAAATCAAGGGAATGTAGATCTAAGTATATGGTTTAAATTTCAACTGGATATCTCCAAGCATTCCTGAGATAAAGGCTCTTGACAGACAGACAGACGGGCAACAAAGTGATCTTATAAAAGCCTCTGGAAATTACTTAAAAGGTACGGAACCCTAAGAAATAGTTAATTTCTTTACTGTCAATTATTTAAAAAACATCATTATTAGAAAGTGGGTAATGGAGTGTTAAGTAACACTAAATTTCCCAAGGCTACCCTGTTTATTGAAAAAAAAATAACAACAAATTCTATTGAAAATTTAGTTTTTGAGTATTTTTTATAATAAAGCAAGCACGATAAAATATTACGAACTCTACCTATTCGGTGTACTAGAGTGGGAAAACATATTATTATTTACTTATTTTATAGAAATTCAACAAAGAAAGAAAAAATAATAAAACCAATCCGATATAAATATGAAAAATGAGTCCAAAAAATGTAACAAAATTAAATAATCGGCAACAACTCTCACACGAGCTTAAAATAATTCGCAGGCTTTCGAATAAAATTGTCGGTATTTAATATTCACCACATTTGTATTCAACTGGTAGAGTTGCATTTAAGTTACTATAAAATTGTATGAATTTGTCAACCATTAGCTGGTCTTTTGTGAACCGATTTTTTTTCTTTGTGACTCAGAAACTTATATTTGAATGGATTCGTTGTTAGTGGTTTCGAAATCTCGAGTTTTAACAAAATAAAATGAATGGTGGTGTCGTAAGAGTAGTAGCTCTAGAATACTAGTAGTCGGCTAAAGTACGTGTGGTAGAGAGAGTCACGTCGCAAGCAATGGTAACACGTATGGGCAGAATCGACTAGACGTTAGTGGCTTTATGCCACTGCGTGTCGCATCAGGTAATACCGGGCTCCGGCGCCCAACCCACCTTGGCGGCCGGCAAAGCACTTGTGCACGGGGTCGTGGGCGGCGGTGATCACTTACCATCAGGTGACCCACACGCTCGTTTGTTCTATATTTTTAAATATCAACCTATAAATAAATTTTATATTTTTAAATATCAACCGAACGCTTCACGCTTCAGTTTATAACTTAATTGGTAAGTTACATATAAACTAATCTTAAAATGGGATTTCCTTCCTAGAATGATCCAATTCAAACTAAAATTTAATTAGAAATTATCATCAACACTCAATTCTTCATTTTATCAAACAGACCCAAGCGGTTACCCCGGGGAGCTACTATGAGGGTTTACTTGCGCTGTATTTTCTTAGTAAATGGGTAACCTGAATAAATTGACTATTAAAAAGATTTTACTTTCATAATATTATTAATTCTAGTTTAAACTTTTTGATCTTTTTTATTTTGTGTTCATATTTTTTGTAAAGCATCGGGTTGGTTTTATTTAAAGTACAGTGTTCAATTCAAATTCACCAAAAAACATTTTATATGTCTAACAATTTTTGATAATAAATAAGCGATAATAGAAATTGGTAAATTAATTTAACTTAACCTTACTAACTTAGATGCTATAAAATATCTAAATAATTAATAACAACTAAAAATGACTTAGATCAGAAACTCGATCGATCCTACAACTGAATAAAGAGATCTATTAGATTTACCATAATTTACTTCATAATTTTAGGCCGGTCGTGGTGCAGCGGCACGAGGTGTGACTGCAAAACCGACCGGTTGTGGGTTCGATCCCCACTCGAGGAAATGAAATATTTACTTAAATTTATATTCCCATTTCTTCACTCTGGTGTCGAGGTTAAAGCGCGGCGTTGAGTTCTGCCACTCAACACGCAATGCCTCCAGAATTCGGCAGAAAGTGGAGAACGGAGTGTCTTAACACTAGGTTCCCTCTGCCTACCATGCTGTGTGCAGGATACAGCGTAGAGCTAATTTAATTTAATTTTTACTTTATAATGATGATATATTGAAATAGTGAAAAAAATTAGGTCAAACGTGGCGCAGGGGAACACGCGTCTAAAAAGCTGATTGAAATAAATAAAAAATATTGCACTGTATACAGTAGTATCTCGAAATTGTGTATTTAAAAAATATATGTTTTTATATTTCCAGAACATAAGTAGACGAAGTCACAGCGACTTCATTTAGTTAAATTGTGGTTTTTTTTTAAGTATTTTTTTAAACTAATGTACCTAATAAGGAATTCAATTAATTTAAACTTCAATATGGTTTATAGTTTAAAATATATAGCAATTTCAGTTTTTGTTAATATACTAAACATTATTTAGATCACATCGAATATTTAGTCAAATTCAAAATAATCTAAAATGATTAGCCTCTCTTAGTACTCCTAGCATATTTATGTATTCAAATAATGCTTTACTATCCCTCTAAATGTGTTTATTATTTAAAATCTAAATTTGAGGCACTGGGGCACTGTAAATGCGATAGGTTGTGGGTTCGATTCCCATTCGAGGAAATTAAATATATAATATTTTCATGCGGGGAACGGAGTGTCTTAACACTAGGTTCCCTCTGCCTACCCTGCTGTGTGCGGGATACAGCGTGAAGCTAATTTTATTTTTTTAATTTAATATTTTCATTTCCTCGGAGTATATGACACACGGAGTACATAACATCATTAAATTTTCTTACTTCTTCTTTTTCCTTTCTTCTCCTGCATAACAGGATTGACAGAGAAAATCTAGTGTTAAGACACTCTGTTCCTTGCTTTCCTATATATAAATGAAAATGTCTAAGGATCAGTTTATAAAGTGTCAGTGATATAAAATTGTTGTTTTTTTTATAAATGATACAAAATAAAATTTATGTTCATATATATAATGTAAGACTAAAACTGTGAGGACTACTTTTCTTCAGTGAAATTTGAGTCCATATATAGTGTGACGCGTAAACGTATTAAAATAAAAATGGTTTATGATGGCGACATTTGATGACTAATATAGTGTTGAAATTTATTTCAAATTTATTGAAAACCAATATATGCAAATAATGAATATTTTATTTTATTCGATCACAAATATATAAAATTTTGATATCATTTTTAATTTATAGTGATAATATCACTTTTAGGATATTTTTGAGGCCGGTCGTGGCGCAGCGGCACGAGGTGTGACTGCAAAATCGACTGGTTGTGGGTTCGATCCCCACTCGAGGAGATGAAATATTTACTTAAATTTATATTTCCATTTTTTCGCTCTGGTGTCGAGGTTAAGCGCGGCGTTGATCTGCTACTCAACACGCAATGCCTCCAGAATTCGGCAGAAAGTGGGAAACACAGTGTCTTAACACTAGGTTCCCTCTGCCTACCCTGCTGTGTGCGGGATACAGCGTGAAGCTAATTTAATTTTTTTTTATATCACTTTTATTAACCCATATTACTCACTAGGTTTGGTTATACATGCATTTTATCTACTAAAATTAGAATGTCTATGAAGGTTGTGTTAGTAGTCGTAGAGATGCAATATTTTTTTTAATATTGACATATGTTTTACATTTTATCATCATCATCCCAGTCTTTAGTTCGCCCCTTAGTGGACAAAGACCTCTCCAAAGGATTTCCAGGACGCTCGGCCCTTATCCTTAACCTTAAATCCTTATATCCTCCGTATGGAGCGGTTTTTGCGACCTGCACCAGATCGTTGGTCCACTCGGTGGTGGACTGCCCATTGGGCATAGTCCATCTGGCGCCTGCCATTCAAGAACCATTCGAACCCAGCTACCATCGGTTTTCCTCACTATGTATTCTATAGAAGAGAGAATCTTATTAGGAACCAATATCTTATTATACAATATCTTAAACATCCTGAAAAATATAAGTTATAAGACAAAAAAGGAATATAATAACTAACACAGCCTACAAATCCACTACAGAGATAATAAATATGATAGTCGTGTCCACATTGCAGCTTCTCTATATTGAATGTCCGAGCTACTTCCATGTCCTAGTATTGTCATATAGTCAATACCATGTTTTAGTACATGTTTCAACGTGTTATTCTATGGAAACGATGTTCGGATGTTAGCGTTTTATCACGAATGCAGGTCGAAAATTACATACAACTGGGCATATGTTTTTGAAGGATATGCTTTATTTTCGTATATATTTTGGAAGAGAGAATATCGATTTTTCAAAAAATAAAAAGATATGCCGTGCAAAATTATATGGTTTTTGATACTACCAAATTTTAATATTTTATTGATAATATTATATACGTATATTAAGAGACATAAAAGCTTTAAGTTTTTTAGTTAGTGTAAAAATTAATCGTGTAGTGGCAATTGGATTTTTAATTCCCCGATCTTCTATGAATTTTGTTTGGTTTAAATAAAAAAAATAGCTTTACACTGTATCCCGTGCACAGCAGGGTAGGCGAAGTGAACTTGTGTTAAAACACTCCGTACCCCCACTCTCCGTCGTATTCTGGAGGCCTTTCGTGTTGAGTGGCGGAACTCAACGCCCTGCTTTTCCTCGACGCCAGTCATACTAAAATGAGAACGAAGAAATGAAAATATAAATTTAAATAAATATTTCATTGCTTCGAGTAGGAATCGTACTCACAACCGACCGCGTTTACAGTCACACACTTGTTCTCCTGCGCCACGGCTAGCTCTTTTTGTTTGTTAATGCAATATTTTGTTTTATTTATTTATTTATTTAAATAGAGTATAAAAATACAACAATAAGATTTTTTTAGAGTTTATTAAGTTATTAACTAACTTCTGAACATAATCTTAAGTTCTTATTTATTACTATTTATCTTAAGTTGACTTAAGTAATTGCCGTAATCTATTAAGATAATCAATGCAGCTTTAATATGAAAATATTACATATCTTTTATCTTTATATATTAACTTTGGGGCCGTTCAAGTATTACGTAAGCACTGTAGGGGGGCGGGGGGGTCTTGGATTTGCTTATTTTTGATGACATGGGGGGTGGGGGG
>JAATLQ010035895.1:0-33194 GCA_013421005.1 Heliconius erato x Heliconius himera | reverse complement strand
AGAGGGAATCGAATTCATAACCAACTTCTTTACAAATTTTCCACTGGGCGACGATGCTCACAATAGCGTTACGTTGGCATCTTCACCTCCTTACACCCTCAATAAAATTATTTATTTTCTTACCTTAATTTATTTTGTGATATAACAATATTATTATTTTTAAAACAATCTATACCTTGAAAACTAAAGTTTTAGCTAATTCCACAAAACATTTATTTTGAAGCAATATTTTCGCATGCGCTTTATATCGTTATAACTGTTTTACTTATAATCGGATATAAATAAAACAAACACTAAATGTTAAGAGAAGATTGCCAAAATACAAAAATTAAATTTACATTAAAATCAGTTAAGCTATTTCTGAGATAAGCGTGACTTGAATGCATAAACAGATAAAAATTTTAAAAAACATTGTTCGATTACATCGATGCCCTCAATAATAAATTTTCTCCAATTTGAATATATGTAGTACTTATAAATACGAAATAAAAATGAAATAATTTAATTTTAAATTAAAATCTGTTTTCTGTTCTGTTTCTGTCGTTAATTAAATTTAGTGGAACAAAATGGATATTTCGGAATAACTTCTGCAACCACTAATTACTTGATTTGCTATTATTTGATAAATTGTATCATCTTATTGAGGCCGGTGGTGGCGCAGCGGCACGAGGTGTGACTGTAAATCGACTGGTTGTGGGTTCGATCCCCACTCAAGGAGTTGAAATATTTACTTAAATTTATATTTCTATTTCTTTTGAGTTCTGCCACTCAACACGCAGAATGCGGCAGAAAGTGGGGAATGGAGTGTCTTAACACTAAGTTCCCTCTGCCTACCCTGCTGTGTGCGAGATACAGCGTGAAGCTAATTTGATTTTTTTATTTGTATCTATAAACTAAGTTTCCTATCTTACTAAGCGGTCCACCGCTTGGCTGTACACGTGACGATTGTGAGTTCGATTCTTACTTCATCGTGGTACCAGAGAAAGAAAATTACCACCACCACCACCGGAAAGTACCACCATAAAATGCAGTTAGTAATTGGCGTAACACAACGCTACTGTTTTCTATGTGATTTACGACAATTACTGGGGAAATATAGATATTTGTTTCAAAGCCATACTTATCGTAAACATAATACATATCGTAAACATGTATATTCTGATTGATAGCAGTATGACTGTGTCAATTATATTATTGTACTTTATTTTTCTTAGTATAGATTTTTCTTTATTCTTTTATTTTTATACACATATTCAACTATTAAAAATGATTCTTATTATAAAATAGTTTTTTCAAATAAACTCGATTCAAAGATAAATACATAGAAAACATTAAGCCTAGATAAAGACAAAGAAATATTCTCCAGGCAATAACTAAAATAGGTCTATAATCTTAACCATTACGCGTGTTAGTGCATTCTCTTTAAACGAATACGATTCCATTTTCCAATGAAGCCGTAAGTAGACGTAATTAGTAGACGACGCACGCTAGCGGCCGTTTGTGGTATCTTAATTGCAAAATGGTTGGATTATACCATCTAGGTACTGATGATAAATGTTAATTTATAGATCATAAGAATTAATATATATATTTATTTATTTATTTATTTTTTTTATGGAAAAGACAAGGCAAACGAGCGTCCGGGTCACCTGATGGTAAGTGATCACCGCCGCCCACGGCCCCGTGCAACACCAGAGGAGCTGCAGGTGCGTTGCCGGCCTGTAAGGTGGGTTGGGTTCCGGAGCCCGGCATTACCTGATGCGAAACGCAGTGGCATAACGCCACTACTTCACGCCGGTTTTAAATGCCGGGGGTGGTAATGATCCGGTCGAGTCTGCCCATGCATGTTGCCATTGCTGGCGACGTGACTCTACCACACGTACTTTAGTCGCGTCTTACGACATCACCAGTACCAGGATGATCCTATTCTAGGCCGGGATCACACGGCAACAACATATGTCTTTCTATCAGCATATGTATATTGTAATACTATAAACTAGTTTTCATTAGTGGTTCGTATGATCAAATGAAAGTAACTGGAGATTAGTGTTATTTATATTTGTACAGTGTACACTAGAACTGATGTGCCGTAAGTACTTTGAGTGCGTAGGCACTAATACTGGTGCGTGTTGAGTGCTCAGAGCCTATGTACACTAGTACTGGTGCGTTATGTGTACTTTGAGTGCGTATACACTAGTGCTGGGCTCACAGTGCGTAACAACACTTTTTTTTCTTTGTTTAAGAGCTTTGTCGTTACAACGACCATACTGCTCTGTTTGGTTTACATTCTAATTAATATTACAGTCAATTATCTTTATTTGTGTATAGTTAATTGTTTTTATTTTAAAAAACATGGCTGATTCAGAG
Source organism: Heliconius erato x Heliconius himera (assembly GCA_013421005.1). Lineage (NCBI taxonomy): Eukaryota > Metazoa > Arthropoda > Insecta > Lepidoptera > Nymphalidae > Heliconius > Heliconius erato x Heliconius himera. The sequence continues at coordinate 30,827 of JAATLQ010035895.1, read as the reverse complement.
TCTGGTGCCGCTAGAACACTGTTACATGCTCTTTAATATAAAAATCTCTCCAAATTAATAACCTACGCCGCAGGGGATCATTCTGAACACATTCCATCATAACAGGATATACGTCATCTATAGTATAGCATATACAACAATTTGGGGAATCTGTTTTTTACATTAGAAATGCGAATTTACTTGATGGAATATGTCCTGACCTAAGCCTTAAACACGTCGCACAAATTTTTATATTTAGGCAAACAGTATCAATCCACGGTTTGATTGAAGGTTCTGCTTGATTAGTTCTGTACCAAATACCCTTAGCTTTAGATTGTAGGTCAAAATATTCTTTTCTTATTTATATATATTTTATTCTTAAACAAATTTCTTACTTTCGGTTCAATAATCATTCAATAAGGTTCAATAATCATTGGAAGACCATCCGTAATTCTTTCTTTGGCAAGAGTGTCAGCAATTTCGTTACCTAAAATATGAACCTGTGAAGGAATCCAGTGTAAAATTATTAATTTATTCTCCTGATCATACTCATGAATTAATTTTAAAATATTAAACGCTATGGGAATACCTTTAGGATCAGAGGTACATCGAGCTATGGATTGAAGAGAACTCTTTCTTTTTTATAAAATGCTACCCCTGATGTATTGCCCTCTCTGGACCTATCTGTAAAGATCTTACAGAAGCCACTGTATAGTTCCGGTGAGAGAATCAAATACACAACCGTCGCCATGATTGCGTAAATTCTAACGAAAAAGACCATTTTCAAATTTTACTACTAAAAAAATAAAAAAATTAATCAGCTTTACGCTGTATCCCGCACACTACAAGGTAGGCAGAGCGAACCTTGTGTTAAGACACTCCGTTCCCCGCTTCCTGCCGAATTCTGGAGGCATTGCGTGTTGAGCGGCAGAACTCAACGCCGCTCTTTGCCTCAACACCAGAGCGAAGAAATGGAAATATAAATTTAAGTAAATATTTTATTTCCTCAAGTGGGGATCGAATCCACAACCAGTCGGTTTTACAGTCACACTTTGTGCCGCTGCGCCACGACTGGCCGTCATTTTACTACTAGTACATTTAAAATTAGAGGATTAAGATAATGGAGTATCTTAACACTGCGTGTTTTAGCATTACTATTACTCTGTGAAATGCTGTTGATGAGCGAAACGTTATAATGCGCGAAACTAAGAAAATAAAACGTTTCTAAACAATAAAATATTGGTCGATCGTCTTAGAATGTCATTTGGAATTTTGCTACAAAAGTTTTTACATATTTTAGACGACTTCCAGTGAATAGAGACGGAGACGAAACTGAAATTTCGTCGCCAATAGCTGAAGTATTTTTATTAGAAAAGTTTGCGACAAAAAATTTGTACAATTTAATAAAATCGTGTTACTCATAAATATTTATTACTTTATATCATTATATGTTCGTTTATATCAATTGTGGATTCGATTCCCTCTCGAAAGTATGAATTATTAGAGTTTCCATCACTTAACATGCAATATCTCGAAAATTTTTGCCGTGTGATCCCGGCCTAGTATAGGATCATCCTGGTACTGGTGGTGTCGTAAGAGGCGACTAAAGTACGTGTGGTAGAGTCACGTCGCCGGCAATGGCAACACGCATGGGCAGACTCGACCGGATCATTACCACCCCCGGCATTTAAAACCGGCGTTAAGTAGTGGCTTTATGTCACTGCGTTTCACATCAGGTAATCCCGGGCTCCGGGCTCAACCCACCTTACAGGCAAGCAACGCACCTGCAGCTCCTCTGGTGTTGCACAGGGTCGTGGGCGGCGGTGATCACTTATCATCAGGTGACCCACACGCTCGTTTGCCTTGTCTTTTCTTTTAAAAAAAAAATAGGCAATAAATCGGGAGCTGGATATCTTGACACTAGATTTCGTCTGCCCACACTACTATATGCAGGATACATCGTATAGCCAAACAACAAATATATATAGATAGACTACGTGGTTTGTAAACATAATTGTATAATTTTCCTTTATTAAAGTCCGTCCTTTGAAGAAGAAATATTTTATTTCGGCAGTGACATATTAATTTGTAAGCATTAAGCTACAATAATAAAAATACTTACAGAATATACCTTAAGCTGGGCTCAACTATCTGCTTAATGCAATATTTTAATGAGAAACAAGTCAGCGAACGATGAAGAGATTAATTGAAAATAATATTCGATGCGCGAAATTAAAATGGAGTGGTAGTTTCGTGAAATAATATTTTTGCCGCTAAGATTATGGTTATGTAAATAACTTCCCCTACAAATATACAGATAATCATAAGATTATTTGGATATTTGTAGGTATTTTATATAAATAAAACTGAGCGCTGGATTGACATAAGAAAAGTTTCCTAAATGTTGAAAGACAAGTTTGTCCATTGAGACCACAATTTAGACTTTGTTAGTAATTTGGTCAACATCCAAAAAACTTGATACTTAATTTCTAACACAAACAAATCGTATTGTAAGTTGTTCGTGTATTGACCTTTGTTTCTATAAGTCTGAAAATGAAAGGGACGCTATTGTTTTTATGTAGGTCGTCACGGAAAAAGAAGAAAAGAACTGGTATATACTATATACGTATGTACTGTATAGCGCTGTGTATATTTAATTGTATTTTTTTTTTTTGTTATATCTCCTTAGTGACTGTAATCGAGCGAGGTTTTCTACGTTTGCAATTTATCTTAAAACTATTAATCAAATGAAAATAAATAAAAAGTGAAATCTGAATCAAAGTATTATATTTATTAGTATTGAGGTCAGTCGTGGCGCAGAGGCACAAGTGTGTGCTGTAAATGAGACAAGTTGTGGATTCGACACCCACTGGAGGAAATGAAATATTTATTTAAATTAATATTTTCATTTCTTCGCTTTGATGTCGAAGCAAAGAACGGCGTAAAGTTTCACCACTAAGCATGTAATGTCTCGAGAATTTGGCGGAAAGTAAAGAGCGGAGTGTCTTAACAATAGGCTCTTTCTGCCTACCTTGCTACATTTGAGATAAAGCGTGTATTGGTATTTAAGAGTTACATTATTCAAGGTTAACAGTATTTTATTCTGGAAAGTAAAATATATTTTTAAAGCTTAGATATAATAAATTATGAATGTTTTCCAGAATTCGGCGGAAAATGGAGAACTAAAGAGAAGTGTTAACATTGGGTTCCCTCTGCTTACGCTGCTATGTTCGGGATATACCATGAAGCTGACTAAGGTTTTAATGCAAATTACAGGACTTGTTAAGGTACATAAATATGGCCTATTTTAGTCCACTACACTGTCCACAACAGTGTAAAACATACAAGCTTATATCTTTTTAGATTCAAATTCTCCCTTTTCATTTTTTTGTTAATGTTGAAAAGCTCTCGGGTTCTTGTTGGCTAAAAAAAATGATTTCCTGACGTCAAAAATTATATTATTCATGTAATATTATTTCAATTATTTAATAAAAATACAAATTATATGTGAAATATACAATTAATCATTTATTTTACATATTAGTATATACTTTATACATATAAGTACTTATATTAGTCGAAGCCAGCAATATTTAGTATGGTAGGATTATTACTACTGTTAATTCACTATACTTATTGACACGTCATTAGTAATGCCACAGGCGTTACCTTTCATTGTAAGGTAATAATATCCTTTGTCACCCCAGTCTCTGCCCCAGGAGTTCTTGATTATCCAGTAGGGTAGAGTGTTAGTACCGTTTGGATCCACTGAAAATGTTTTTTTTTTTTTTAAATATATTTAGAATATTTATAATTTTAATCATAAGATACAGTAAGCGTAACGGTTGTGGTTTCGATTACAATTCGGTGAAATTATTATATTTGTTTGCCCCACTGGTGGTAGAGTTTCCTGTTTATTATCTCTATCTATCCTGTGAATCAAATCCACAACAGTCACATGCTTGTGCCACTGCACCACGACAGTCTTAGAATGTTTTAACGCAGATTCTCTCAACTCTGTCGTGGGCTGGTTCATGAATCTATAAAAGGGAATTGTTAATTTGGCATAGAGATAAAGAAAGAATGGAATGCAATATCAGTGTAAATAGTAAGATATTAAAACAAGTGCATGAAGTGGTATACTTGGGAAGTATGTTCAGCGGAGATGGAAGATACGAGATTAATGTGGAAAGGTGTATTGCTGCCGGTAACAGGGTTAACTCCGTTAACACTGCTACCGGCCCTAGCTGCATTGATGAGACGGCGAAACGTCAGCACAGCTGTGCGTTTGGCCGTACACAATGCAGAGTTGGTACCGACGTTGTTATACGGCAGCGAGACGTGGATATTACAGAAGAAGAATGAAAGAAAGAGTAACGCTGTGGAGATGCTACCTCTTCGTAGAATATGCGGAGTCAGCTTAGCTGATCGGATCTGCAATGAAGAGATACACAGAATGACGGGTAGTAGGGAGGAGGGCACGGAGAGAATGAAAAAGAACGTGCTGAGCTAGTTTGAGCATGTCGATCGAATGAATGATGAGAGATAGAGGGAGACCTCGGTTGACTTTCGAAACCACAGTATCAAAGATACCGGAAGAAGGTCACGTAAAAAGCATGAGAACCCCCTGGAGAGTATGTATGAAGAGGTTGATGACAGTGGACGAGGCGAAAGAGGTATGAGAGACCGTAGCGTTTGGCGTTCTGTTCTCTCTGACTACCCCGCAAGGGATAAAGCGTGAAACTAAATGTAAATGTAAAATGAAAATGTTAATTTGGCAGTTGGTCGTACCATAAAGACCATATCCAACAATCAAAATTGCGTGGTTTAGGATATCCGAAGGACATTGATCTTCCGTAGGTTCGTCAATTCCACCATTATATCTATCCATTGATTCTGAGTTTATTCCTGAATAATTAATTTTTAAATTAGATGGTGACTTAAAGTAAAAAAGAAACCTACAATTTTTTTATACATTTAAAATGTTATTCCATACTTAGGAAAGAAAAATACTTTTTAGAAAATTTATATAAATTTGAATGCCTCTCTCAAAAGGCGGGTTCAAGTTCCGGTAGGTTCACATTTTTTTTTGTGTTTTCTAAAAAGTACTAAACCTACATATACATATATATAAGTAAATAAAATTAAAGAAATGAAGACGGAGACGGAGAATTTATCTCAAAAATATATTTCTTCCAGATAACTATTTCAGATCACCAACCAACGAATCCCAACTGATTTAACTCTTAGATGTTTAATTGGTTATTCACTTTAACTTTAAATTAGTAGTTTGATCGCCATTTTTGAACGCGATTCTTGGCTTTTAGTAGAATAGCCACGTCGATACAACTTCAAATCGTCGGCACTCAGATGATGGCAAGGAGAAGAAATATTTTTTGTAGAATTCAGAGATATATAATTAATTTTCATTTCTCTGGTAACAAGGCCAAGCGCGGCGTTGAGTTTCACCATTTAACACGTAATGCCTCAAAAATCCGAAGGTAAGTGAGTAAAGGAGTGTCTTAACTGTCTAGGTTCTCTCTGCCTATCATTCTAAATGCGGGATACAGCGTGAAACTGAAAACAAATATAAATAATATATATACTGATAGCTATAAATGACGGCCACAAAATTTATATTAAGTACACATACATATATGCAATTATTTTCAAGGTACATTACCTGCTGAAACTGGCCCGTAACGATATATATAATCTTTAATGGCGGCGGCATATGGTGGTACCCTTCTGAAACCCGTTACTGGCACGGGTTTAGGCCTTCCTTCCCATTTGCACGTTCCCAGTCTACCCCTGTACGGGACGTAGTCGTCGTCACGAAGTACTCCACCGAGTTTACTCACTATTCGTCTGTGAAAAGAGTATTGATTATTTTTTTTATTGTATATCACGTGTTGGATTTGATCTCCACTTGGGGGAAAAAATGTATTTTTGAATATTTTAATATCTTCGCTCAGAAAAGGAACTTCAGGGATCAAAATTCGGAATTCGGTGGAATTCAGCGCCGGGGTTTTGGCGCTGAATTCCGTCCAAATTCACGCTGTATCCCGCACAAAGCAGGATAGGCAAAGGGAACCTAGTGTTAAAACACTCCATTCCCCACTTTCCACTGAATTCTGGAGGCACTGCGTTTTGATTGGTGGAACTCAACGCCGTGCTTTGCCTCATCACAAGATCAGTCGATTTTGCAGTACACTTTGTGCCTCTGCGCCATGAGTGGCCTCATACTCTCGTTTTTGAAATATGAGTATCCTGTGTCCGCATTTCTAATATAATATTTTTAAATTACATTTATCATTATATGTAGTGTATAATTTAAGGACGGACATATCCCGAATATATAACTTACGCATATGTTTCTAGAATGCTTTGAGACTCGCAACCCACTCTTCCTCCATCACAGTCTATAAGAAATTGTTCGGATAACGTTTCCTCACGACCATATTGTATCTTTATTTGACTTTCAATATTGGCTGAAATATGTGAAACAAAGAGGATTATTTTATACACCTGTTAAATTTTCATAGGGCCTAAGAGAATATATAAAGAAAAAATAAAAATGAAAAAAAGCATTGATCATTGATCCTTGTGGTGCCCTTGGCATGTATGTATCTACTTACAATGGTTCTAGATTCGAATTTAAATCATAAAAATGTTCATATTTGCATATATTTTAAGTAAAGGAACCCTGTAAATTAAACAATAGAATAACGTTTTATTTATTTTTAAGTATCCTTTTAGAACATTGGAATAATATTTCCTCCAACCTTTCTTATTTAATTATTATTTTAGCTTCACAGGGAACCTTGAAATCTAGTGTTAAAATACTCCATTCTCATCAAGACACTTCCGTTCCTCTTTCGGCTGTCATTCCGAATAGAATATACAACATATTAATAAAAAAAACTCAATAAAAACGATATCAATAAAAGCAATCTGTAACATTTACCAACTGTACTAAACGCCCAACACGCATTACACTGGCCTTGATCCTTTATCGGAGATACCATGTCTTTGTCTCTCCAATCAAAGTATATAGGCGTAGGTCCATCGTTTACACGTTTTAATTCATACTTGCTATCGAAAAAAGTATTATTTAAACTAAAATAATTTCCAAAAACTAAATTCTCAAATGCCAACAAAAAAGACAACAGTATGAGGACCATCGTGTACTCAGAAAATACGTTTGCTGAAATTTCGTTTTTAAAGCAAACTATAACCTTTGGCATGTCAGCCATGTTGATGTTTTACGTTCTTTTTATTGCAATTTTTATTTAACTGCCACAGCCGCGAGTTCGACATTGCTCCAGAATTAATGGTGAATTTTTTAAGTGTAAAGTTATTTATTGTTGTGATTTATGGGTGTGGGTTCGATCATTGTTGTACATTTATCGAGGTATTGTTGCTATGAGCTACGATTGACGAAGTACCATTTGCATTTTTATGGATTCGTCATGACTGAAACATGATAAGCTGGATTTCATTTGATGTTCAGTTTATTATAGTAAATTTACACAATTTAAAATATTTATAACTGTAAAAAACACTTTTAAATATTTTTTTAGCTTCACGCACTTAGCAGGAAAGACAGAGGGAATTGTGATACCTAGAGTTACGTTCTCCACTTTTCGTCGAATTCTTGAGGCTTTACGCGTTGAGTTGCGGAACTAAACGCCACGCTTTGTGTTCCGTTGCCACAGCGAGAATTTAAAATCACACATTCACTTATATGCTTATACAAGTTATATAGAGCTTCTTGTGTTTGTTTGGCGTTGAAGTGACGGCTCACCATTTGACACGCAATGTATCGAATTTAAGCTGAAAGTGAAGAACGGAGTGTCTTACTTAATACATGAACTTCTCGTAATCTAGCAAAAAAAATACAAATGATCAAAAACACGTAGATTTTTATTTTATTAAATGAAAAGCGTATATTTGTACATACATTATTTATTATTTTCTTCTTACAATATTTTTAACGCGCTTTTTTTTTAATAAAATACAATAATCTAAAATATCTTTCTTTTGCGTTTTTGTTTTTATCATTATAATGAAACTAGGGAATGATACATAAATTAGGTTACAAATCAATAGACTGGTGGCCCGAAGATAAGAGACGACATTCCTAGATGCTTATTATTTAAAATATAGAACTTAGGCTCTTTGTATAATAAAAATAGTAAAACTTTTTTTTATGTTATCTATGGAGCCATTACGCATTGGACTTGTCTATTGGCAAGTCTTTCAAGAGATCGGGTTCATTTAAATCAGACAGATTCCGAGTTCATGGAGGGTCTGGGTTCTTCCGAGTCATTTTTGTGAAAACCTGATACTGAAAAGCCCATCGAGTTTGTGTCTGTCAGATACATCTAAAAAAACATATAATTTTTTTGTTTCTTTATTAGAAACTGCATTCAGTACAGACAAAATTGCCTTTTGTAATGTATTATCCTTAGGCGCAGTTTACAAAAGGAGCCGTCATATCCTTTTCTGCAAAAAAAAAAATTTTAAATCTGCAAGACCTTAATTTTTTTTAAATTTAAGTTATGAAAAGTGTTTTTCTTTTCCTGCAATATTGTAACATAATATCTCAAGAATAATAAATAGAATATTTCATTTCATTTGTTTTAAACGATCTAAAAAAAAGCGTGAATATAATGTAAACTAATAACATGAAATACGAAACAAAATATTTTTATAAAAGTATTTTATCTCAATATACTTAAGTCTTAAAATAAATCAGCTTCTACCTTAAGTCTTAATAGTCATATAATATGAACAAATATACCAAAAACGATATAATTATTTCCACTATAAATAAATAATGAAACGCAGTTGACTTTCTATCAAGTTAAGCCAAACGCAACCATTACAGGAATAGCAATGTGAGTTCGTTGTAAGTAGCGAGACCGTTCATGAGTCTCTACTCTCTACGGCTATCTTACGTTCAAGTTTTAATTGATCTATATAACTTGAAGTATACCATTTGAAATTGTAGGGCTAACGCTGTGGACGTTGTGATTATATTAAAAAAAATCTTTAAGTTTCTGTAAAATAGAAATTATACATTGTAATTATAATAATAACGTTTAAGTAATAAATTAAACAAAATTTGACTTTTGTTTGTAAAAACATTGTGGTCTCTTGTCAGGGTTATGATTGTTATTTTTTCTTTTTATTCTTTTCAGCTTCACGCTGTATCCCGCATCTAGCCAGGTAGGCGGCAGAGGGAGCCTAATGTTAAGATACTCCGTTCTCGTTCAATTGGGCGGAGCCTGAAAAATAGAACGTTTGAACAATAGGTTCCCTCTGCTAATGCTATTATATGCGAGATACAGGTAGAGAGAATAAAAACAAACAAATAGTTTTTTTAAAAATATTTTTAAAGTATTATTCCACATTTAGGAACGAAAAACAAAATTTATTTTTAGTTCTTATAAGTAATCAGAGTAGATACAACCTTCTTTATATTTAATTCGAAGATATGTACGTACTTATAAAATAACTATAAAACATACATTTTATTAGATAAGTATAAAACAGTCATAAACATTATTCTCATGATCATTGAGATATTTATTTACGATCCAAAGAATTTTTAATGTTATACTACAGTACAATTCTTTTTCACTGAAATTAATGAAGAATGTTGCGCGTTCCACTTAAATTATACCTACACAATATACTTTAGTGACTCTGTTTTTAAATTATTTCAAAGTTTCTCAGGAGAGCCATTTTTGTTATTTACTAAGTACAGATATGAAGTTAATTTTCGAAATTACTTAATTTTATGATAAGTTATTAGCGACGTTTTTTTTATCTAATTTTCTATTGTTTTTTATCTGCTTTTATTTTCTTATGTTTTTGTTATGGTATGGACTTTAAGATATAATGTTATCTCATATTGTTTCTAAACTAAGAGATGGCCAGTTGTGGCGCAGGGGCAGAATGTGTGACTGTAAAATCGAGTGGTTGTGGGTTTGATTCCCCACTCGAGGAAAAAATATTATAATAATGGTTGTAACATTAAATGTTGGTGCCCCGATTAAAAATGGACTCTACATCACTCATACATTCTCGTTCAGTTGCCATATTGTTTATTATTTATTATATAAGAAACAGTGGGAAGCGGAGTGTAATAACACTAGGTTCCCTCTACCTACCCTGCTTTACGTGAAGCTGATAAAAAATTACTAACATCCCAAAACCGGTTAAAACAACAGTAAGCTACACTTTTGTTATTATATGATCAACAATCTGTTACCTAGATGGCGCTCAAACTTTAGTACCCGTTACTATCGCTAGATGGCATTGTTCCATATCGAGCAATTCCTGAATCGCGCTGGCTAAATTTTCTCGCGCAGACTCAGGGTCAAAAATTTCGCCGGCATTGTTAAGACCTTACTTCATAGGATCATTTCTATAGTAAGCTCTTCACGAGATCCACATAACATGTGAGATCGTGCCAGCCGCGATGAGGAGACGTGGCGCGGCGCCCTGAGCGTGAGGCGGGCGCGGCTGCGGCCGACAGCCCTCGATGATCGTTCACTCCGCCACTTGTGGCGGGGCGTGGGGCACTGTCGCTGTCTGAGCGGTTGATTTTTGAAATTTGAACCCTATTTAAATTTTAATTATTTTAAAATAATTAAGCTTAATCATCGTTCGAACAAGTTATAAAATAGTAATATTATGGAACTTATGAAAATGTTTGATTTAATTTAATTTTATGAAAATGTTAAATAAAAGCTTTAAAGAAAATTATTTAATTTAATACATCTAGAATTTTCAAAATATTATTTTGCTTACACATCTAATTTAAAAAAATATTAATAAACAACTCATACCCATATAAATATTGCCGTTCTATGTCAGTAATGTCAATATTATTATCAAGCTAGGAAGCCAACAAACTCGAACTTTAAGCGGCAACCCTATCCAGAATCTTAAAATAGTTGAATCGTCTCACAGCTCCTTTGAGATCCGACCCGTAACTATGAAGCTAATACCTGTATAATCTGTCATTGCTATACGTGAACGCTTATTTGCTGATAATACTGGAAGTATAAAGAAGTCTTCAAGCTCTTTCCCGCATAACAGTGTAGGTAGAAGGAATCTGGCAATAAGATATTTTCTTCGCTGTTTCCTGCATTCTGTACAGTCAGACTCGGTCCTTGACTGCTCCGTACTAACTTCATTATTATAGGTCAACAGAAAGTATGATTTTTTGGATTTAAGGTTGGTTGAAATAAACAAGAAATACAAGATTAGATCATTTCTATGAAATATGTGTTAATTTTTACTTTTCGCACTTTTTTATTCTATTTTTTGTTCTTATTTCTTGCCAAATTTCATAACTACGTACACGGGAAGTATAGCTTTTGATTTCACGGTGATTTTTTTTCTCTTCTAAGTTGAGGTCTCCTTAGAAAAGAAATAATCAAGCTTATTTGCTTGTTGCTACGATTCCGAGATAAATAATCTTAACAGACAGACGTACGACAAAGTTATCCTATAAGGGTTGGTTTTTTCGAAACCCTATAAAAAGTATAAAATTCATATTAGTCCACAATAACAACTCAAAAAATAATAAAAAAAAAATAAAATCTCCCTAAATTTAATACAATCTTAACAGAAATCTATTCAAATGAAGGTAAAGTTTGAAAAGAAAAGCAATAGTTACTGATGAAAGTTTGAAAGAAATTCTGATTTTATTTTCTTTTTGTTTTTGTATTACATTTAGTTTTTCAATACAATTTTTTCTACATATAATTTTTAAACATATATCACTACATTAGCGATCGTGGCGAAAAAGCGTTGAAATTAAATACAGGAGAATTAATTGGTATTGTTTTCCTGGCTCAGGTCCACAGACGAAACTTAAAAAATTGGCGGTTCCCTTTGAAGTATGAAAAATAGCCGAAAGCATTTTTTTTGTTTTTTTAATTGCCGCCAGTCGTGGTGCAGAGGTACAAGCATGCAATTGTAAACGCCATAAGTTATGAGTTCGATTCCCACTCAAGGAAATGAAATATTTAATATTTTCATAGATTTTTCGCTGAGACGGCGTTGAGTTTGGCCACTCAACACGCAATGCCTTCAGAATTCAGCGTAAAATGGGTAACTAAAGTTACCATAATTGCAACGGAATGTCTTAATAGTAGGTTCCCAGGCCTACCGTGCTATGTGCGAAATAAAACGTGAACCTAAAAAAATAGTTATATAAATATTAAACTTGTGAATTTTTATTGCAAATGGTACCTCAGGCCACATTTCCGTATGCCAACACACAATGACCGACATTACAGGAAAAGATAAGAAAAAATACCCCTTTTCGGTTAAGTCAAAGGGTTTGATAAATGAGATGCTGATAGATTCTTATCACATGTAGGTAAGGAAATAGGAAAGTGAAGAAAGGAATGATCGAATGTACTTTGAACTTTACATCTAAGTTTTTTGTGTTTTGATTCTCGCATTTTTTTAGCTTCACTCTGTATCCCACATTTTAGCAAGGTACCCAGAGGGAACATAACACTGTTGTGTATCTGCTCCATTCATTACTTTGCGTCTTGAGTGGCGAAACTAAACGCTGTGCTTTGCCTTGTCGCCAGAGCGAGGAAATGAATAGTAAATAATTTATTCTCCTGACTGGAGTACAATCTTCTATTCTTCTGTCCTTCTATAGCTATAATGAATTACATAACCGAGACTATAATGGGTGTAAAAACAACTTATTTTTAAAAGTAATTAAATTATTAATGAACTGTTAGAAATAGTGAACAACTTACTTTAACAGGTTATTTGGACCTTTGATAATAAATGTATATAGTTATTTGTATCTATATATTTTTTATAAAAAAATACAAAAAAAAAAATTTTTCAAAATATGACTTAAGCATAATAAGTTCTTTGATTTTCACGATTATTACACATTCTAAATGAAACTATTTTAACCGGATTAATCACGTATATTTGAGATTATACATTTTTGGAAACCCGACGTTTCGAACACTGCAGTAGTCCGTGGTCACTCTACCCGTAGAGGTAATGGAAGGGTAGAGTCCGCGTAAAGTCTACCCGTGACTTTGAATAATATCTCAAATATCCGGTTAAAATAGTTTCATTTAAAAAATTACTTAAGCGGCTGACTATACAAAATGGGGCCATAATGAGGGACATATGTGACAAAAAATCTTTTAATTCTTAGGAAACTTTTAGTCTCTCCTCATTTTTAAATATTTTTTTTACTTCTTTTTACAAAGTGTTCTCGTAGAGAAGAAGCAAAAGTTCTTCTCAATCGTCAACACTTTGAAGATCATCTTGATGAATGGCTTCTTCTAATAAGTCCTCTTCGTCAGTCGGCTCGTAGGCAGATTACAGTAGTACAGCTTTGAATTTAAATTTTCATATATATTAGTTACTACTAGTTTCGAAGACTCATAATTCAAAAAAATATCTCCATTTTGCATGTTAAGTTGCTATTATCCATGCGTATGTTTTACACCCATAAAGCCTTTAAAAGTAAAAAGGGTAATAAAAAGCAAGCGTACTCTTTTTCTAGTAGGGAATAAGGAAAAAAATAATAAGATATTCCATTACCTTCTGTCTGCGTAATTTTTGAGATATCTTTAAATGCTTATTTACTTAACTACGATATTATATTTAGTTTTTTAGCTTCATGCTATATCACGCACAGAGGGAACCAGGAAATCTATTGCTAGGACACTCCTTTTCCATTAAGACACTTCCGTGTCATACGTTTCTCCGAATTCTGGAGACATTGTATGTTGAGTGGTCGAACTTAACGCTGCGTTTTACCTCGTTACCAGAGCGAGGAAATGCGAGTATTAAATATTTCATTTTATCAAGTGGGAATCGAACCCACAATCCGTCACATTTACAGTCGCACTCTTGTGCCCCTGCGGTACGACTGGCTTAATATGTCGACTATTTTCGTTACCTTCAACTTCCCTTAAAAACGATTCTTGATATAGAATACAACACAAAAACATCTTCTAAGAACATCAAGTAAAGCTGTCGTCTTTAAACGTACATTAGAATGTGCTTAACTAATGCAAATGACCTCAGTAACGACTGATATATGCGTGGTATTACTATTTATGGTCCTTGTAGTCTTGTTTAAATACTTCCTTAATCTATGAAATATAAATGTAAACTCCTATTACTACTTCTTTGTGGTATTTTTTGTTGTAGCAAAGTGTCAGTCTATTCCCTATGTCTTTTTTTAGAGAGCACTTCAAGTCGCGTTCGCGGTGTTGAGTTCCAAATTGTCTTGAGAATTCAGCGGAAAGTGGGAAATGGATGTGTATAAATGGGAACAGTGTGTCTTTACACTAAGTTTTTAGATTCCTTCTGCCTACTTTACTGTGTGTGAGATACAGTGTTAAGCTAAAAAAGTGACAAACATATTATAGCAATAAGAAACAAAGACAAACTATTAACGTCTAGTTATTCTCTAAAACCCTCTAAAAAGTAAATAAATCAGTTACATATATAAGCCTCTAAAAAAATAGTCAGTCTCTAAAAAGTAAAAAAAGTAAAAAAAAAGTATTAAATTAGCCATTGCAGAAATTTTATGTAACTGTTAAAGCAACGTATATTAGGAAAACAGTATAATACTGTTAAAAATATTTCATGCTGAAAAGTTTACACCGAAACACAGAAAAACATCCATATGTAAAATATGGAATATGTAAAGATTTATTACAAAATGGGAATAAACCCACGACCTTAGTCTTAATAGTCACTCTACTTAATTGATTATAAACATAATAATAAAATGAAATATTATTCGTATTATTTGAAGCTTTCATTATAAAATAAATTCAAACTATTTAACCTAATATTATGGATAGTAAGCTTCAGTATTCCAATAATTCTCTCATTGTTCTATCTCAGGCACGCTGGCTCTATACGATGGCCATGCAGTATTAACTCGGAATCCCTTTATCTAAGCAAGCAGAACGTGCTCGTGTGACATTACTGGCGCAGATTAGTGGAACACTTTTATATGGTGGAGAATGGTAGAGCTGGTGGTCTAGAGGAGTGGCAGGTGGTACGGATGGGACAGTTGTGGGCTAATCTTCGTTTAATTGAAAAAAAGCATCGGTTATACTAGTGCACGCACTCAAAATGCTCTAAGTCACAGCCTTACTGGTGCACGCGTACTTCGAGATACTCCCGCGTCAAGATGAAATTGATATTAAATATTCATTCTCGGTTACTTGAAGCACAGAGAAGATCGCGCTTTTAAAGTCAATAAACTCATAATATATGATCATTTATGCATTGTTATTGATGCATTTTGAATAAAATTTACAAACGAAACCCATAGGATATTTTTGGACCTATAGTTATGAAAGTGAGTACGATTATTTAAAACTTACTTTCAACTTATAATATAAATAAAAAAAAACTTGAAAAAGGAAATTTATATTTATATTAGCGACATACAAATAGTAAACTTATGTTTAAATTTTTACATAAATTGTGTTATTCTAATGCTGATAAGTTTTAAAAAATTGTGCTTCCCGTTGACACACTATTCTGAAATTGGGTAAATCCAATTTGCACTTGACCGGTTTTTTATTTATCGTATATATTGCACATATTATATTATTATATCTGCTCGTATTTATTGTATATATTATTAGTATCTACTAAATACTAGTAAAAAATTAAATTAAATCAGGCAATCAGGAGGCCAGTTGTGGTGCAGCGGCACGTGCAAAACCGATTGGTTGTGGGTTCGATCCTCACTCGAGGAGATGAAATATTACTTAAATTTATATTTCCATTTCTTCGCTTTGGTGTTGAGGTTAAGCGCGGCGTTGAGTTCTGCCACTCAACATGCAATGCCCAGATTCGCCAGAAAGTGGAAAACGGAGTGTCTTAACACTAGGTTCCATCTGCCTACCCTGCTGTGTGCGGGATACAACGTGAAGCTAGACATAGTAAAGGAAAAGAAAATAAATTTGCATTATTCTATCCAAAAAAAAATCTACGTGAATTTGATTAAACTTAAACATCATCAACTTCATACTAGCTAAGGTTTAAAAATAATTTCCACTGAACCGAAAAGGTGAACCGATGAGTTGATTGCAATATAACGCCAGTATCACGGCGGCCTGTCTTCATAACGCGGCGGGCGGCGCTCGGCCATGCGTGGCTTTGATTGAACGCGCCAGATAACTCTCATACAACTAATATGTACGTGTTACTGAGTTTTTGTATGTGTCATTTATATAAGGAGAATATTAAAGGTTTATATCTATGGCTTAGCAGTGTAATTTAATTGGATAGAGGACGTTAATAATAAATTTTCTTACACCTATAAAACAGATAAATCATGGCACAGGGGACAAGTGTGCGACTGTAAACGCGATGAGTTGGGGGCTGTAACCCCCACTCGTGATTCTTTTCACGTTTCTTCGCTCTGGTAACGAGGTAAAGCATAGCGTTGAGGTCCGCCACTCAATATACTATGCCTCAAGAATTCAGCAGAAAGTGGAAACGGAAGTAGTCTTAATGGGAACTGAGTGTCTTAAAATTAAGTTTCCAGGTTCTATTAGGCATTCAGTTCCTCGCTCTGGTAAGAAAATAAGTCCACTTCTTCAACAAAAATAAGAATTTAGAGAACGGAGTGTCATAACACTGGGTTCACTCTACCTGCCGGGCTATGTGCGTAAAATAAAAAAAAACAAAGTAACAAAATAGACTAAAATGTCGTTAAAGCATTCGTTTTGGGCCCGAGCGTGGAAAGATATATTGTATATCTATACTTCTATACTAAGAATAGATTATATTTTTAACATTATTCATGTCTACAAAGAAATTTTAGGTTTTTTTTATTTTTTACCATACTTTCTTTTTCAGTAATATTATTACAACTTACTCTTAACAAAAGTGTTTATTTTTAATTTTATTTTCTCATAAAATTATTTTTGTGATGTAAATTTTTAAGTATTTTTTTTTAAATCAACCTTTACATTTAAAAACGCTTGCAATAAAGTTGGAATGAACTCTTAATAAAATTGAAAGCATTACTTAAGGACTACATTATTATATTATTACTAGCGACCCACTCGCGGCTTCGCCCGCTTAAAATACTGATTTTTTTACCTAATGTACCGCATTGCGTTCCTTAAACAAACGACACAAACAACAGAATACTTAAATGGTAAAAATCATAAACAACATAGTAGGTAGTCTACCTATTATTCTTTTATGTAAAAATATTTAAATGAAAGATGAAACCTATAACCTATAAACTATATTGCGCTGAAATAATACATTATAATTATTTAAAGAGCTCCAAAATACGTGCAATTGCTTCTAAACCTACTTTACTATAGAGCTAGCATTGCAGCATTCTCTCGTCCAGCCCCTTTCTTTTGGCGCTGGGAAACGGCATCAAGGCCGTCTGGCCGTTATCTCGGCAACCATCAATATGGGTGCATCGTTAGGGGGCCCTTTGGCCCTAGGACTGTGTACCTGCCCTAGACCAGATACAGAGAGTTTTTTGGTGGGATTGGAAGGATGATCAAATGTCACCTGAGCGGTAAGCTCAGCCAGTTGAGACACTCAGTCAGGGAGGCCCAACTTAAGGCCGTGCGTTGGGATGTCATCGGTATATAATTCGTAGAGGGCAGGTGACACAATGCTGCCCTGGGGAATTCCGGCAGCGATCGAGTGGCTGCTACACTCTCCATTCTCACGCAAAATGTTCTATCAGGTGTTTACAACATGCGCGGCGCGAAAGTGCACTGAGCCTGAGCACTTTATAAAGTAGCCCCGCATAACACACGGCCGAAACCAGGTGCTACGTCGAGGAACCATTGCCCTCTCCTTTCGGTTAATCGCTGCTGCAGCGTACTGACCCGCTCTGGCCACCTGCAGAGTGGTTGAATGCCCACTTGCCAAACTATTTGCTTCGTGGTGCTGGAGAAGTGGGAGGAATAACTTCTCGAATAACTTCGCCATCGCGCTGATGAGCCTTAGGCAACATGATCAGGCCGTCCTTCGACACCCGGGGGTAAGGAGCCAGGCGGCCGTGACGGATGCACTTTTATAAGCCAGCTGCGTGTGGCGGGCGTCGAGCCATATAGCGCAGCAAACATTTTTAGTAATGTAATTTTAAATCTGTGTTACAGCTCTTTTTAAACATTTTTTAAAGTGTTATTCCACACTTAGGAAAGAAAAATACTTATTTAGAAAACGTATAAAAATTTGAACGCAGCGGGACTCGAACCCACGCCTCCTGGAAACCGACCAAGCGCTCTGACCACTAAGCCATGCGTTCTCGTCAAGCTACGTCGAAATTTTTATACGCTTGTTACAACTTATTTATGTTGTTAGCATCTCTGTAGGGAGATTTTTACAAATTTCCGCTACCCAAAGATAATTAGTAAGAATTGTCGTTTGGCAAGAGAGAAACTATTTTTTAAATATTTTTAAACATTTTTTAAAGTGTTATTACTTATTTAGGAAACGTATAAAAATGTGTTACAGCTTCAAAAGTACGTATTAAAATTAAAAACAGTAAACAGTTTTTATCTACATTAAATGGTCAATATTAATTATATGCTGTGAGTAAGGGATAAATGAAACATGAGTCGATACAGCTGTGTATAGCCTGCGTTATGCATTTATAATGACAATTAAAGACGGACAGACGGACAACAAAGTGATCCTATAAGGATTTCGTTTTTTTTTTCAGGTGCAGAACCCTCAAAATGGATTATTTTTTAGTTTGGTTATCCACACTATTGTGCACTAAATAATTATAATTTGAATAATTATAATGGAATTGATTTGATTTAGCTTGCAAGAATATTCATATTTAAAAATAATTGAAAACTTAAGATTTTCACTTTCTGCGCATTTTATGCTTTGTGTAGCTTTGGTGCTTTGCCTTTTTACCAAAATGAAAATATTAATAAATTACATCTTTTTTTTTAAAGTGGCAACTGAATTCACAACTATCGCGCTTAAAGTCACACGCTTGTGCCACTGTGTCAAGATGTCATCATTAAGTAATTTAAGGCTTTTGGGCATTTATGTGATTTTGCTCTTTTTTTTCGAACTTGAACTTGATGTTGTTAGCCCTGCTGGCTTTTACAGCGACATCGGGTGGGGAGGGAAGAGGCTTCTCTGTCTCTGTAAAATTTGCGATCACTATGTGGCTGCTTGTAAGTATGCTGACGGCGGTAAGGTCGTCCCCTGCGGGACGTGAATCTTGCCTTGCGGCAGTCGAAGAGATTGGATTTGGCTCTCAAAATTTGTTGTATTCTAAGATAAATATTTAGGTATACGGTATTTAAGCTAATTAGCAACATAAAACGGGACGCAAGGGATGCGTGGCGGGCGGTGAATCGTTTCATAGCTAGGATTTTTTGGTAATGTAATTTTTTGTAAATTTCTGTAAAGGACATTTTGATCAACACCAAATGGCCAACGTAACTAATATACTTATTTATATGCTGAGAGTAAGGGATGAATGAAACATGAGCCAAAACTGCAGTTTATAGCTGGCGTGATGTGTCAACTATTAAATGCGCTTTTCTCTAAAACTACAAACTAAAAGAGCAAATTTCATCTTCGTTTAACGTAGAAAATTAATAAAGTATTTAAAAGGATAAGGATTGATACCATTATGGACAAACATCCCTCAAAATAAAAAATATATTCAAATTACTATTTTTAGACAGAAATACGCTTACTGTATGTTATCCTTAGAAGATACGAATATGCTGACTTTTTTGTAGATCTTATTAAGAGGAATAATACTTTAGTACATTGTTTTCATGTAGGTCTTACCATTAAAGTAGCGCATCCGTGAAAGTGTCTCAACGGGTAGGACTTTATACACATTTATCATATTTATGTCAAATTACATTAAAATATACATATAATAAACTATATATAAACCTTCCGTAAGAAATACTCTACCTAACGGTGAACCGCATCAAAATCCGTTGGGTGGTTTAGAAGAAAAAGAGTTAGAAAGGCCAGACGGAGGCGGAAGGCGTTCTTATTTCATAATATAGAGAGAGATAGAGATAAGACAATGTTTTATTCTATCACTAATAGACAATAGTATCCGCAGCGCATGCGATAGCAGATTTCTTATGAATTATAATCTATAGAGAAATTACACACTCTTTTTATGCTTTCACAATAATAAATATATTTTGAGATGTCCCTCTGCACTATGATGGCGGCTCTGTTCTAGTCAATTTGCACATTTTCCTTTGAAAATTAGTGGCATAACTGTAACAGTTACACATGGTATCGTAGATGGTCCATGGTATCCTTTTTTGTAAACATTGATGTCTTCTATAAAATTGTAATAAATTACTTTGCTCTAATGTCAATAATTTCTACAGCGTACGCGATATAAGGTTTTTTGGTCTTTTTTTATACGTTAATAGCCTAATTGTAAAAGAATTTTCCAAATCAGTCCCGTAGTTTCAGGGCCAATTCAATTCAAATAAAGAAACAAAACATCTAATCGGTTGTCTTCATAATGTTAATGATATCGACACACCTCCCCCCCCCCACCCTCCGCAGATTTTTTTTTTAAACACTCCTCCTCCTGGAGTGCCCCTGCGATTTTATACAGGCGACACAACAGTTTATTGATTATATTAGTGAATATAATATTAGTAATAATATTTAAAACATACATAAATTTAATTTCTTTGGAGTGATATTTTTAAATTCGTTATATCTTTTGAATGAAATGTCCGATTTTGTTAATTTAAGAAGTACTTTACACATATTGAAATTATCTTTATTAAAATATAATTTAATAGAATAAGGATTAATGCAGAGTATGAATAAAATGGTTTGATTATTGCCGACACTTTCATCAACTTCTAAAATATAAAAAAGTAGTTATATTGTCATAACTATAGTAGTTGGACATATGGTATCGCGGACTTTTTTATAGATATTAATGCGTTCTATAATACTGTAGAACATTATTTTGTTCTATCTTCAATAGTTTTCGCAGCGCACGCGATGATAAAAAATT
Source organism: Heliconius erato x Heliconius himera (assembly GCA_013421005.1). Classification (NCBI taxonomy): domain Eukaryota; kingdom Metazoa; phylum Arthropoda; class Insecta; order Lepidoptera; family Nymphalidae; genus Heliconius; species Heliconius erato x Heliconius himera. Next base: position 9,775 of record JAATLQ010035895.1, on the reverse strand, counting down.
TTAGATCAATTTCTTCACACCTTGGGTTACATTATTGCATTTTTCTTAGTGATCCCTATTTTTTTTGAAAATGTAATATAGCCTATGTGGGACAGTGAAGATGCAGCTTTCTAATAGCGAAAGAATTTTTGAAATCGGTCCGGTAGTTTTTGTGTGAAAACAATACAAACATACATACATACATACATACAAAAATACAAATCTTACCTCTTTATAATATTAGTATAGATACAAGATTTAAGAGTCTATTTTAAATTATCAATTTTACAAAGCAAAAAGTCTTTTTTAGTTTTAAAGCATTAGTCACACAAAAGAAGAAACGTACAGAAGATTTACTTTTCTCAAGATATTCTTTGTAGATTAGAGACTAGAATTTAGATTAGAGGTTTTAGTCGACTGCATTGTCAGATAAACAGCTTTTACAGTAGAAAAGTATTGCTATATTTCAAATGCAAGACAGAATTTGAGGTCATAATGGTATCGTGGGACAGGTCCTACTGTACAAGTAGATGGTCGTGGCTTTGATTTTTAGTTGGGACAATGATTATATTTAAATTATATTTTTTTGTCACTTGGGACAAAATTAATGGCGGTTGAGTTCTGGCAACCATTAGGGAGTGGAGAACAAAATGTGTTATCATTATATTTTCCTCAACTATCCTATTTCATGCAGTAGTATATAAAAAAAAAATCAGCTTCACGCTGTATCCCGCACACAGCAGGGTAGGCAGAGGGAACCTAGTGTTAAGACACTCCGTTCCCCACTTTCGAATTGTGGAGGCATTGCGTGTTGAGTGGCAGAACTCAACGCCGCGCTTAACCTCGACACCAGAGCGAAGAAATGGAAATATACATTTAAGTAAATATTCCATCTCGAGTGGGGATCGAACCCACAACCAGTCGGTTTTACAGTCACACCTCGTGCCACTGCGCCACGACTGGCCTCTTAAAATATATCTTTTAAAAATATATATTTCTTTCCTAAGCGTAATAATAATTTAAAAATGTTAACAATATATCATTATAATTAAGAAATACATTTAAAAGTGAACAATATCAACTATTCAATAATTTGTGCTGACATTCAACATAATAATTGAATCAAAACAGCTATTTAAGTTAGACTTTTTAGAAATCCACAGACAAGAATTTCTAAAGGTTGGTCGAAGAATTTCTTCCATTACGCTCTAAACAAAACGGGTCTTTATGTTCATTTCGATCTAAAGTTGTCTAAAGTCGACCCCTTAACACAGTAATGCCATTAGAACGGCTTCGAAACCTTGAAATTAGTTTTAAAGGTTTTATTATTATTATTATTTAATAAATAGAAACTGGCGACCGCGTGCCTTTTGTAAAAATTTTCCAGTGTTTTTTTTTTCTTACTTAGAAAAGTACGATTTTAAACTGTAAATGTGGCTCTTGGTGAGTTTTGTATGATTATGCATCAAAGAGAAAATCTAATGTTAAATCACTTCGTTCTCAATTTTCTCCCAATTTTCGAGATGTTTAAATAAATAAAAAAGAGAAATCAGCTGCACGCTGTATTCTGCACACAGCAGGGTAGGCAGAGGGAACCTAGTGTTAAACCTCCGTTCCCCACTTTCTGCCGAATTCTAGGGGCATTGCGTGTTGAGTGGCAGAACTCAACGCCTTGCTTTGCCTCGAGACCAAAGCCAAGAAATGGAAATATAAATATAAGTAAATATTTCATCTCCTCGAGTGGGGATCGAACCCACAACCAGTCGGTTTTATAGTCACACTTTGCGCCCCTGCGCTGCGACTGGCCTTGAATTCTTAAGAGAAATAAATAATCTTAAACCTGAAATTAACTCAATTATATAAAAAAAATGTCATACATATTCCAAAGTGTGGAATAACACTTTAAAAATGTTACAAATATATAATATATTTTTAAACTTTTTCATGAACATGCAAAAATAAATATACTTGAATTGATGCACTATACAACGAATGAATGCCACTAGATTTTTTGTTAATTCCCTTTAACTTTTCTCGTCACAGCCTGCCAACCTTTTTGGACGTGTTCCAAAGTTCTTTTTTATCTAGAGCGGTGCCAGCTACTGTCTCGTTTTATTCCTGACAATTCATTGTCATGCTTTGTTTGGACATGTCATGAAGACTAATAGGATTTTAAAAAATATATATTTAATTTAACCTAATACATTTTTATATTTTTTCGTAAAAATATGTAATGTACAGATCCATTCTTTGATTTTTTTAACTACAAATTATATAAGTACATTATACATATATATATAACTTTTCCATTACTGAGTGACTGACAGACAACGCTACTGGCTACTGACTAAACTACTTAGAAAGTAGAAATTTATTATATAGATTTTCAACTGTAGGTAGCTCTAAAATATGAGGAAAAATCTGATTTACCAATTTACATCTTAAAGTCTACAAAGTTATCTTAAAGATTACACACAAAAAAACGCGCAGTGGAATTGATAACCTCTTTTTTTTGGTCGATCAATACGATACTTCCACACTATTTCAAGTAAAGTGCTAGACATACAAATTTTTGTTATAGTTGCATACTTAAAAGAAAGAAAAAACGTAACTTTTATAGGATTAGTTTGTTGTCCATCCGTCCGTCTGTCGAGATCATTAATTTAATTACCAAAAAATATCTTTGAAAATTGAGTCCAAAACCATTTCTAGTAAACCAAGACTACTCCTCAGCGGTGTCTTGAAGAAGATACATAAGAAACATATATCATATAGCATATAACTTGAGCCTCATTTATTAAGCAGACCGCAGTTAAAGCCCTTCACAGAGCTACATACCGTCTAATATCAAACAAACTTCCTACAAAGGGCCCTCTGACGTGAGATATTGTTCAGACTCTGTAAGCTCTTGTTTCGTAAGCGTATATTATGATAATGTATTTTAAATATAAATCCCCTTATATATTTGCATATGGGTGTCAAATTCTAAGTTTATCGTATAGGACGATATGGAAAGTTTTATTTGGATACTATCAATCAGTCAAAATATGTTTAGTAAACGTACGTGACCAAAATGCTCGCTTTCTTTTTTTTTCAGCTTCACGCAGTATCCCGCACATTGCAGGGTAGGTAAAGGTATCCTAAGAACATAATGTTAACATTCTGTTTAAATTAAAACACTTCCTTTTTCCGTTATTTTTTTTTGTCACGGTATAACGAAACATGTTGAAATAAATTAGAAATCTTGTTTAACCGCATAATTAAAATGGTAATTAAAAGTATAAATGAACATAAATTTCACAAATTAGAAAAAGTACAATGCTATTTACAACTTAAGAATATTGAAAATAAACTTTCTTTTTATTTTCAATATTTTTAAGTATAAACATTAATATTCCTTGATTCGGAAATCGTCATCTTTTTAGAATAAATAATAAATAAATCAGCTTCAAGCTGCATCCCGCAGAGCACAGCACAGCGGAGGCAGGCAGAGGGAATATAGTGTTAAGACACTCCGTTCCCCACTTTTCGCCAAATTCTGAAGGCATGGGTGTTGAGTGGCAGAACTCGACGCCGCGCTTTGCCTCGACACCAGAGCGGAAGTATACATTTTTATAAATATTTTCATTATCTCAAGTGGTGATCGAACCCACAACCAGTCGTGTATCCAGTCACACTTTGTGCCACTGCGCCACGACTAGCCTTGCCACTTTTTGGAGTGTTCTATTTTTCCTTCTTTAACATAGTGCATGGAAATGGAAACCTCTTACTATAAGTTGAATCTGTGCATAAGGTAAAAATAATGTAATGCTAGAATTTTTTGCATACGAAGTCATGGTAGAAAATGCCATATTACTATATCAAATATTTGTGAGGCCAGGCGTGGCGCAGCGGCACAAAATGTGACTGTAAAATCGACTGGTTATGGATTCGAACCCCACTCGAGGAGATGAAATATTTACTTAAATGTATATTTCCATTTCTTCGCTCTGGTGTCGAGGCAAAGCGCGGCGTTGAGTTCTGCCACTTAACACGCAATGCTTCTAGAATTAGGCAGAAAAATAGTTTCTTCTGTCTACCCTGCTGTGTGCGGGATACAGCGTGAAGCTGATTGATTTATTTTTTGATTTAAGTATTTGTGTGAATGCCACCGTCATTAGCTGTTGACTGTTTTTTGATTGTTTCTGTAAATATCACTCAGTTGCAGTCTATTTCTGTTTTTGAACAACAATTGAAATATATTTCATAAAATAATAAATTTTATAGATAGTAAAAAATATATATAGGGTTTAAGCCGTTCGTTGGATCAACTGCAGTCTATATATACCTCTGTATCTATACATTTCACTCCAATGTATGTTCAGCAAATATTTGGGAATTTGTTTGGAACTTTGAAAAATAAACGATTTCTTGAAGAAAATAGTACAATACAGCCTAACTCTTGGATCTATGCACGTTGTGTTTTTTATAATGATAGGATTTATGATATGATTTATGACATCAAAATTTTAATTATTTATTTTTGAGCAGTTTGTGCTTATATTTTTGTTTTTTCTCTCTGAATTAAACTTTAAGTGAGTTAGGCTGTATCTTGGATTTATATTTGGTATCATAAAACCAAACCGTTTAAGCCAAGTGTTGAGTTGAAGCGTCATAACCGCACCACCTTGACATTTATTAAAATTTTACTTTGTTACGCATCTGGAGTAACATTTATACACCTTAAACATAACTTATAAAAATCTAACCCCTTCGTATATTAAAACATGTTTTGTAGTAGTAGTATTTTTCCCGACTGCTAGGGAAGGGTTATGTTTTTCGCGCGTAACTTGTATGTATGTATGTAATATTCTTTATTACCCCTCATATCTCCAGAACAGCTGAAAGGATTTACATAATTGACGTAACGTTAGATTTATATTAGCAGCCCAAGTGTTCTTAGACAGGTGACGCAAAAAAAAACAATCATGGCGGCTGTGGGACCCCATTGGACTTAGTGCAAAAAAAATTTTTCGTTTCGAATATCATAATATGGATACCAAATTCAAGAACTGAATACGAGGATTTCAAAAAGATATGTTGTAAAATCATGTTGATTTTCATTACCTTAATAAATTCTAACAAAAAAAATGAAAAATAAAAATTATTTGTAAAAACAAAAACCCTGACTGCATAAAACTAAAAAGAAAATAAACAAGCCCAATAGTTTATTAGAATTAACAGTCGGGACCTGTAAGTAATCAATAAAGTCTTTACCAGGAACCCCGCATAATTTAAAAAGGTATTTTCTTTTTAGTTTTATGCAGTCGGGGTTTTTGTTTTTATAAATAGTTTTTATGAAAATATTTAAAAATAAATTAAAGGAGATTCTTTTTAGTACATATACATAATATTCGAGGTTCTCTTGGCGCATCGGCTCAGTGTATATCTGTAAATTCGACAGATGCGAGTTCAATTCCCACTCAAAAGAATATATTATTTTCATTTCCTGGCTTTGGTAACAAGGCGTTGATCGAAACCCAACACGAAATATCGTCTCAAAACAGTAGGTTCCCTCTGCCTACTCCGCTATATGTGAGATACAGTGTGAAACTATATATAATAAGTTTTCATTATCAAGCCCAGGCCTTATCTTAGTTCAACATGCATATTCTGCTATCGGCTAAAAAATGGTGAAATATTCTGGCATATTTTAAAATAAATTAACAACAAAATTGAATCACTCTTATTAATATGTGTTGCTTTTAAATAAAAATTTATTTTTAAAGGCTTTTCAATTTAATAAAGTATATTAAAAACTCCAATTCTGTTATTTATTAAATTAGTACAACTTATGAAGTTTATTTCTATTGAGTGTTAAAAAGCAATCAATATACATATTTAATTGGGCTGAACGTTGTACTTGTAGATTAAAACCATTGTGGCTCAGTGGTACAGGGTATGACAACGGGCGTAATGTTTTTGTGATTGATTAAAAAAATCTCTTAGGGATTGAATACATAACCATTGCACTTAATCACAAAGAAGCCAGTCATATCACAGGCGTGTGTGGTGGTGCGTCAGGCAAGAGTGTAACTGTAAAACCGACAGGTTGTGAGTTCGATTACCACTCAAAGAAAAGAAATATTTTCCTTTCCATATAGAAAGTAAATATGTACATACAAAAAATATTATCACACATTTAAATATTGACGAAATTACTTCACTTTCACTATCGAGTACCAGAACATAAATAATATCTAGAAGATTCAGTGAACATTTTGTATATATATATTTATGCACCGCCTACAGCTTCGTTACTTCTTACCTTTGAGCTATCATTAATCTTTGCATAAGAAACTTTCAAAGAGTTCTTCTCTTATTTCGTGAAGGTAAACATTTTTTTAGCTTTACACTGTATCCCGCACATAGCAGGGTAGGTAGAGGGAATCTAGTCTTAAGACACTCCGTTCCCCATTTATTTCACTGATTTCTTCAAGGCATTGTGTATTGAGTGGTGGAAATTAACTTCGAGCTTTTCGCTTTGGTACCAGAGCGAAGAAATTAAAACGAACGAACGAGCGAAAAAATAAAAAGGGGAACGAAGTGTCTTAACATTAAGATTCCCTACTATATGCGGGATACAGCGTAAAGCTAAAATATATATAAATATATATAGCCACGTACAACAATATCACCCCAAACACGTACAAACGAATAAGACGACGTCATACATCATACATACATATTCATACATACATACTGATTTTCAATCTGAGCGAGCAATGGTGTGTATCAATCAACACGTCAAAGGACTGAATCTGAATCGTTGCATCAACTAAACCTTCTCTCGGGGTGATAGCCAATTTGTATAGTAAAGGGGCGATCTGACTCGATGTGACTACCTTGAGGACAAAGGCGCGTTGTATGTTAATAAAGTAATTGAGATGCCCGCTCGAGTAGCTTTGGATGTTATTTGAATAGTAAATAGTGTTTCATTTACTATATATTGAGGCCAGTTGTGGCGTAGTCGTACAACTTGTGGCTGTAAGCGCGACAGTTTGTGGGTTCGATTTCCGTTTCAGGAAATTAAATATTTCATATTTTCATTTCTTAGCTCTGGTGACGAGTGGTGATAGAGCTGAAAAAAATACATACCTTAACTTTTATCAGTTTTAAATACTGACAAAATTACGTTGCTTTCATTACTGAGTGCCAAAACTTAAATAAACTCTAGAAGTTTTAGTGAACTTTTCATAAGTTAAAGTTAAGAAAACACTGTAACTTATATTTTTTTCAATTCCAGTGCGATAAAGTAATTAATTTGCTTAAAATTTACAATTTTCAATACTCACTGCCTGCTGTGTAATGTAATCTTTTAAAATATTAAAATAAAATATCATAATTTCAATTCAATTTTGCTTTATATCCATTAAAAAAAGTGACATATCTTTTGTGAGTCCGCACACGATCGCGTGACGCTCTATTACACATTTGCATGCGACGGTGATTCAGGTGTGATTTTGTATTTTATATCAAAAAAATAGTTTTATTAGTTCGTGTAATATATACATTTTTTATTTGTGCATTAAATATTTTTACTTGTGTTGCTGTTTTCTATTCCTTTTTAATTTTCAAAGCATCATCGTCATATACAAAAGAAGAATTAAAATTTTGATTTCATTTGGCTATAGGGACTAAAGTGTGATATTGCTGGCAAACTTCCTCGCGCTTAATGCTCACCTACGCGGAAGTGTAGGAAGTTGCCTGACTCCAGGTTTATCGTGTCCTGCTTTTTTCTTTAAACTTTAGAATTTAGATAAACCTAGAATATGCCAGTTAATGTAACTAGTCTTAGACTATACTTCTTCGCCAAAACGTTCGTCCAGTCTCATCAAGCGTTCATTAGACGTTAAATAAAATAGTAATTTTTAGTAGCTAACTGTAACACCGTGTTTCTTAGCACTCTTCGGCCCTCCGAGACCTTCTACCATAATCTAGATAGGCCTAGCGGGTCAGCAAAGAACGGGATGCCTGTATTTACTAGGTACATCCATGTGCAAATGCCCATTTTGCACATAGGTGTACCAAGCACATGGACAGCACAATAAAGACGTAGAAAATGCTATTCTAAACATTTAATCCAAGGTGCTATAATTGAGTAAGCTGCCATAATAACTTTCTCAACTTATCCTTTAACAAAATACAAAAATATGAAACTTATACATACAAAATTAAGAAGAAGAAATAACGAGCAATACAAAAGCATAAAAAAAATATTTTGTGGTGTTTCATTCATTACGTACTAGCATTTCGACCAAAAAACTAGTGAAGTAATGTTTAACGCGAAAATCCATTATCCTGTTATAGCGCCATTATACAAGAGTCGACGTTTCATGTGAGAATAACGTAAAAAGCTGTGTACTCTGGGAACAAAATGTGCCTGTCTTTGCACGCAAATGTGATGCCAGAAGAGAATTATTTCACTCGTTAGGCTCGCTTTGGACAGATAGGCAATATATTTATAATGAACGTGATGTGGTTGAGTCAGTTTTTACGTATAGTTTTGGATGCATTACATTCTTAATTTTTTTTACTGTTTAGATTTTTTTTCAGGAATTGAGGCAAAGCGCGGCGTTGAGTTCTGAGAGTGTCTTAACACTAGGTGCCTGTGCCTACCCAGCTATGTGCGGGATACAGCGTGACGCTGAAAAAAGAAAGCCCACCTGTTGAAATTCATATCCATGTTTAAACACGCTTAAACTACTTCAACAGAGAATAACACGATGATATGGAAGCAAATAATAATTTCGTTCACATGAAAATGGCTGTGCATATGCAACCAATATTCCGATATAGAGTGCAACAGCACGAAAACAGAGAGTAACTCGTATTATTGTACACCGTCCTAGAGTTAATTACTGCAACAAGTATCTATAAAAGGATATATTAAAATGGAATGATTTCGTTTGAGGTTGAGGCCAATCGTAGCGCAGAGGCAAAAGCGTACGACTGTTAGCGCGACAGGGGATGGGAGTCCGATTCCCGTTCGAGGAATTGAAATATTTAATGTTTTCTTTTTCCTCGTATTGGTTGGTAACTAGGTAACGTGTGGCTTTGAATTTGTCGGAAACTGGGATACGGAAGTGTCACAATGGGATAGGAGTGTCCTAAAACTAAATCCTCAAGTTCCCTCAGTTCCCTACTCTATTGTGCGGGATACAGAAGGTTATTCCGTGGCGCAGTGCGTCTGACTATAATAGACGTGGTCGATCAAGGTGATATGAGGTATTCTATAAGTAGTTAGTATTCTATTCACTTAAACATGGGGAACAAAATAGTAAGTTAACTTCTTGTGTAATTGTAATACACAACCGCACTCCAAGTCCACGACGAATACAATATAGCTACAAAATTTTAAAAGAACGTTACATGACGTCACTTCATTTTATAGTTATCTCTATATATAATAAGACAGTAAAAATATTTTGTCTGTACATTTAGTAATTTTGACTGAAATGGATAGAGGGATACTTAAAAAGACTAATAGAAAGCAAAAAGATTTTTTTTGAATTTCTTGTCTGTCTGTCTGTCTGTCTGTCTGTCTGTCTGTCTGTCTGTCTGTCGACATATTGTTGTCCGCATTTTTCTCTGAAACTACTGAACCGATTTACTTGAAAATTTTACCAATTGCTTTGTTTTAACTCAATTTAGGTTCTAAAGTTTGGTTCATCAAAATCGGTTCATTAAAAAAAAAGTTATCGTCATTTGAATGAACTCAAGGCATTAGCTTGCCAGCGAATGTTATATAGAAATC
>JAATLQ010035894.1:0-33190 GCA_013421005.1 Heliconius erato x Heliconius himera | reverse complement strand
CCTATTTATCCCGTTCTTTTACGAATATTGAAAAATGATTTAATATAGGTCCTATAAGCTCCACAACTTATCAACATACACTTACAGACTAAATCAAGCAGTTTCGTCTGACCTCTATCCGTCAGTAAGGAAAGAATGTTAAAGCATATAGATTTATTAATTAAAATCATAGTTCGTGATGAAAAAAAATAATATAAAATAAAATTAAAAATTATAAAATTGAGGCCAGTCGTGGCGCAGCGGCGTGAGGTGTGACTGTAAAACCGACTGGTTGTAGGTTCGATCCCCACTCGAGGAGATGAAATATTTACTTAAATTTATATTTCCATTTCTTCGCTCTGGTTTCGAGCTTGAGTTTTGCCACTCAACACGCAATGCCTCCAGAATTCGGCAGAAAGTGGGGAACGGAGTGTCTTAACACTAGGTTCCTTCTGCCTACTCTGCTGTGTGCGGGATACAGTATGGAGCTGATTTAAAAAAAAAAAAAAATGAAAATAGTAAACCATTACTAGTATTACAAATTAGGCAACACCTTTTACACAACAAAAGAAATAATATAATACAATAGTTTGAGCGGAAAAGCATATCAAGATAACATTTATCGTAGCAAGAACAAGGCTGACGATAATGGATGAGAGATGACGCCCTCAGTGATTCAGGGCGGCCTGTCCTAATCTTCGACTATTACATTGGTGTGATATGAATATTGACATATATGGAATTTATGTGCAGGGTAACTATGTTTTGTTGATACTAGAGACTTTATTTTTTTATTTTATATTTTGTAATCAAATGTTTTTTATATTTTTTGTGTTTAATTTGTAGCTTTTTTATTGAGATCTAAAAGATTAACTGATTTAAGTTATACAAATTTATTAATTACAGAGTATGACATTGGTTTTTTATTAATGATGTAATGTTATCAATAGAACAAAAACAGTTGATAAGAAACGATATTTTAAAAATAAAAATTCCTCCGAATTGGAACCAACCATACATCTATTGTCAAATTATACCAAATCATATTTGCTATAAAACAATATATAAATCGATGTAACCCATTTTCCCATAAAATTTCTTATTAAAGATACCATCCTAACTTTGTTTTAACAAGAGTAGTAATTAATTACAAAATCACCAACAAAAATTCAAACTTCCGGTGGGAAGCTCGTTTCTTGTGACGGAAAAAGTATCTTCTTGAAAGGAAACTTTAGAGTTTCAAACAAGAAAATATAAACTTAGCATAAGTTCGGTAACAGATTATGAAAATTAATGCCTTGGCTTTTTATAGCTTCAAAAGGGTTTTTTATAATTGAAATTTTCAAGAAGAAAACTATATTTATACATAGCATATTTTCTAATTAATTTTCTTTTTTTATTTTTTTAATATTTTCTATATATTAATTATAAACATAATAGTCTTAAGGTTATACATACTGCATATAAATGTAATTATAAGTTAACACAAAGATTATTTCGAGAGAGTATAGTTAGTGGTCTACGGCGATAGTCAAGGAATTGTATACGTTGTTAATACTAGATCGACCAAGTCATCTGAATAAGAGATGGCAAAGATGTTGCAACTTTTTATATATATATATATATATATATATATATATATATATATATATATATATATATATATATATATATATATATATATAATTTATATAATTTTGTTTCCTCGAATGGGAACCCACAGTACCAGTCACGTTTACAGTCACATACTTGTACCCTTGCGCCTATCCTCAATTCTGTCATATAAATATAATATTCTATATTTGAAATTTATCTCCTAGGTTAATTGTGAGGATACTGCCTCTTTAGCCCCGGTTTCATATTAATTAATTAGTGCAACAATTACATATTTGCAATCTTTAAAACATTACATGAGATGCAATCAAAGTTTATAAACAGCCATTCCAATACTATACACTGATACATTTAATTTATTAAAAAAAAGCCCACTACGTTAAAACCCTCCGTTCCCCGCTTTTACGTTTTTTACGTTTACGTTACGTTATTACCACCTAATATATAAATAATATTAATTATTATTAAGATTATACAGATATACATATATGTGAAGTAAACATTCTTTCACCAAAGTTGTATGCAATATACATATTTAATGATCTAGAATAAATTGTAAGAACTTTGTTGAGAAGTTTTAATACAGAAAAAAATACATGTGAGGTTAAAGACTATTCTTTAGCATGATACATGCTTATTTATATAATATACTAGAGAGCGCGCGCGGCTTCGCCCGCTAATTAGGAGTGAATACTAAAAAATACCACGAAACACGTGTTCAATAAAATATTTTTAAGTCTGAATTTAATTTTTATAAAAATCGGTGGCAATTTAAAGATTTTTTCATATAAACTTTCAACCCCTTATTTGAACCCTTAGGGGGTGAATTCTTAAAAACCATGAAACACGTGTTCAATGAAATATTTTTAAGAGTCTGAATTTCAAATTTTATAAAAATCGGTACAGGTTAAAATTTTTTTCCATACAAACTTTCAACCCCTATTTCATCCCTTTAGGGTTAAAATTTTTCAAATTCTCTTTTTAGTGGATGTCCAGAATATGAAAATAAACATCTGCCCAAATTTCGCGTTTTTACCATCAGCGGTTATGGCTCTGCGTGCGTCTTACCTCAGTCAGTCAGCACAAGTTCTTTTATATATGTATATAGATTTTTTAGCTTAAATTATTTGGATTAGTGCTCGTCGCGCATAGCATTTGACTGTAAACACAATGGTTGTGGGTTAGATACCTATTCGAGAATATCAATTATTTTCATTCTACAGTCTGGTAACAAGACAAAGGCGTTGAGTTTTGCCTCTGAACCGGCAATGTCTTGAAAATTAGGCAGATAGTGTGGAGCAGAGTGTCTTTACATTATGTTTCTTCTGCCAATTCTATTATATGCTCATGAAATATTTACATACGTGCACATTTGTATATCGTAACAAGAAGTGAAAAAGTCGCTGTATAGAAATATATTTCATACAGCAATTTCATTTTTCGAGTTTTTATTGGGATTACTTTGTTGTCAATCAATCATTCTAATCGTTTGTCAATACCAATTTTTATTTTACGCATCCTTAAACATCTCCTAGCCATATCTGATTATAATATAAGATATTCAGAAAGCCACACTACAAAAAAGTAAGACGATTTTTTATATATTATCAATAAATTTACACGTTTCTGGTGCCTATAAACTAATAAATTTATTTTTATGTGGACATTTACTTATTTATTATACTTATATCAACAAGTGACAGTATGTGTCATAAGCTCATTCATAACTGCTATTGACCACGCGGGCGATGTATGTATATACATTACGTCTCAAACCAATTCCAAAATATCATATAATTATCTTAAGGCTTCTTCTTTACGCTTTTTTTTTTCAGATTCACGCTGTATCCCGCATATAGCAGGGTAGACAGATGGAGCTTAGTGTTAACACATTCCGTCCCTCACTTTTCGCCCAATTTTCGAGGCATTGGGTATTGAGTGGCGGAATTTAACGATGCGCTTTTTCATTGATACCAGAGCGAAGAAATGATAACATAAATAAATAAAAATTCATTACTTCGAGTAGGGATCAAACCCCCGACCGTTGCGATACTGTCTCAACCCACTTTACGCAGTTAAAGAATGATAAAACATATTATCACTTTTAGTATAAAGTTATTTAAATACATCATAATGTATCTTTTAAGAGAATGAGACATGTTACTATAGTAAATATTATGGATCACCAGAGCGGAGAAATGGAAATATAAATTTAAATAATTATTTCATTTCCTCGAGTGGGAATCGCACCCACAATCAGTCGCGTTTACATTCACATTTTGTCTCCCTACGCCACGAATGGCCTCAATTTATAATATTAGTATGGATAACAGGAGTACAGACAGACGAGGTAAACCCAGTATGGGAATTCAGCCGAGATAATAGTAGGAAACATAGTGAAATAATGAATCATTTATTAATTACTACAGGAAAATATTAAAATTGAAATTTTTGTCCCTTCACATTGTAATTAATGTAAGCGATTATTTTATAGTTGAAACATTCAACAAAGCATTATTATGTATAACAATAAATAATATTACATTTATTTTCTTGTTAATATATATTTCTTATTAATATATGAGGCCACTTCGTTCCCCACTCGAGGAGATGAAATATTTACTTAAATTTATATTTCCATTTCTGCGCTTTGGTGGCGAGGCAAAAGCGCGTCGTTGAGTTCTGCCATTCAACCCGCAATGACCCCAGAATTCGGCAGATAGTGGGGAACGAAGTGTCTTAACACTAGGTTCCCTTTGCTTACCCTGCTGTGTTCGGGATACAGCGCGAAGCTAATTTGATTTGATTTAATTTTTAACTGTTAATCAGTCGATCACTAGTCAGTCTGCCTGTTCTACTTGCAAGAATTATCAGAAACTATAAGTTTTTTAGTTATTTTTAACATTTTTTAAAGTGTTATTCTACATTTACAATTTTTTATAGGTTTTCATAATAACTATTTTTTTTTGTTTCACTGTATCCCGCATACAGCAGGGAGTCGGCAGAGGGAACCCGGGAAACAGACACTCTTTCCCATTCTCCAAATTCTGGACGAATTGCGTGTTGAGTGGCGGAACTCAATGCCGCGCTTTGCGTCAGCACCAGGGCGAAATGGAAATATTAAATATTTTTCCTCGAGTGAAAATTGAAGCCACCACCTGTCTCGTTTACAGTAACACGCATGTGCCTTTGCGCTACGACTGGACACTAACTAACTAACCAACTAACTATTAAGTTCTTGTGATATTTACGAACGATTAATGATCTTATATCCTAGATTATCTACATTCATCCAGAAACCCAGTTAATCTACATTCATATTTTCATCATCATATCTGATAAAACATATTGGTGTGTGAGCCAAATCTGTGATTCAATTAAATTTTAACTGCAATATTTTCACATTAACAATTTTTGGTGGAGTGTGCTGTAAGCTCCTTTCAGAGGATTTATTTAAGTTGACTATAGCAAATATTTTAATAATAACGTTATGTAACATTATCAATATCTGGGGTATGATGTACTACTATATAGATATATTTCTAAAGTGTTATTCGTTCATCCGTTAACACAACGTATATAGGAAACTACAGGACTTGTGATGTTGAAATTTGGCATGTATGTAAATTTAAGGTCCTCTGCCGTAGGAATTTCAAGAAATCTCAGCCGACTACAAAAATAAGAATGAATTATTCAAACATTTATTTGTTTATTTTATCTATCAGCTTCACACTGTATCCCGCACACAGCAGGGTAGGTAGAGGAAACCTAGTGTTAAGACACTCCGTTCCCCACTTTCTGCCGAATTCTGGAGGCATTGCGTGTTGAGTGGCAGAACTCAACGTCGCGCTTAACCTCGATACCAGAGCAAAGAAATAGAAATGTAAATTTAAGTAAATATTTCATCTTCTCGAGTGGGGATCGAACCCACAACCAGTCGGATTTACAATCACACCTCGTGCCGCTGCGCCGCGATTGGCCTCTTGACCTTATTCAAACATATAAGTAATATATCTTTAACGATACAAAATTCCAAACAAGCAGTAATGTGAATCACAAGTAGGTTTTCCAATAACGTTTTACTATGTGTATTTTATTACATAATTCATTTTAGTTTCTCTATTATACTTACCAACAATTACAGAATATAAATAAGGATGATATACAGAGTCAGCTTGTTACTTAGAAACTTTAAACAATGATAACCGGTCCTTTTTTACATTAAAAATGTGTGATAGACAGCAGAACTAAACTAGAGAGGAGAAATAACTGTACACAAAAACGTTCCCGCAAATAGGATTCGAACATACAATCTCCGTGTCCACAGAGACATGTCTAAGGCAAACTAAAGCTAAATATATATCAAATATATTAATTGATATAAACAATCATCTTCACATACATAAAAATAAAGGAAAACTTAGTTATATGCAAGACTATCCTCCATTTTCAACCTATTTCGAGTCGTATAGTAGATTCAACTTCGCGCTGTATCTATTCAGACTGTGGAAACGGTTCCTCGAGAATTTGAACTTTGTAAGTTCCAAACTATCCTATACTCCTTATCTACAAACATATGGGTTTTGGACGACTCTGACGGTGTATTTAGAAGAAAGTGATTGTAGTATGTATCTGGTCGTAAGGTAAACCTTTTTTAAGGTTAAACCACGTTTTAAATTATTTATTGTATATAGCAAGTTGTCCAACCTTCAAATTGTTTTAAAATATTTTTTAACTTATCTTCCTAATGTGTATTAAAATATTGTATTATTGCTGGATGTTATAATTATTAAATAAATGATTATTATTATTTCATATCATATTTTTTTTATTTTTGTATGATCCCCACTGGGGTGAATTAATTATTATTTAACAATATTTTAATTTTTTCGCTTTGGCACCAAAGGAAAAAACACAAAGCGTTGAGTTCCGCCACTTCACACGCAATTCCTCAAAAAATCTAACGAGGGATCCAATCCTCCAGAGACAGGGAAACGGAGTGTCTAAACCTCTACCTATCCAGACATACAGGGATACAGTGTGAAGCTGATTTTTTACTTATCTTATATCTATTAGGAAAAAAACTTTTTCTTAAACTCTCCTTCATATGAAGTTGATATTATAAAGATCTATATTAGGTATATTATTATATAGCCAATAAGATAAATGCCTAACAAGGTCCTTTATAACACTCAGCTCCATAATTTCATTAGCATTGGAGAATAGGCAATGTAAATATACGACGGCGTTATTGTCTTTTAGTATTAATTTGCGTTTTACCTAAATACTATATAACAATACTAAGAAATAGTAATTGTGTACGTTGATTTTCATGTATATTATAATAACTGGAAAATTCCACAAAGTAGGTTCGATATATTTAAAATATTTTTTATATTATATATCTACATATAAAATAATAAGTCACCGTGTTTGTTTGACAGTTTCAAAGTTTATGAATTATTTCATTCTTAGGGAAAAAGTAGCGTTTTTAGAAAATGCATAAAGATATTATCATAACGAGGTTCAAAGCAGCGCCTCTTGTTAACTGTCTAATACTGATGGATGGTATGATGGTAGGATGGTACTGCTTACACTGTCAGAGCGCCTGGTCTGTTTCCAGGAGGCGCGGGTTCAAGTCCCAGTACGTTCAAATTTTTATAAATCAAATATTTACGCTTTCTAAATAAGTATATTGAGTTAATAAAGCCTATAACCGTCGATACGAACCTCGATAAATGGACACAAATACAATACATTTTTTTTATTTTTCAATATTTTGTTAATTAGCGCTATTAAACAAACAAACTTTTTTACTTTATAATATAAATATAGATTTTAGTAACAAATAATACGAAGCTTGGTACTAACCAAATCATGTGCATAGTGCATACACCTCACAAACACACATCGGTTTACATCTCGATGGTACTGGAAAATGTGGAAGAGCCATTTTAGTAAGCCTCAACAGATTGTCGAAGAGTCCAGCCGGACTACAATTGTAGGGATTTGCATATAAAACGAAGTAATTTATTACTGAGCCCTTGGGGTAAGTAGTTTGTATTTTATGTGATAAGTGTAGATTCAATTCTGACTACGTTACTATGTACTTTTATGTGGAATAGCTAGGTATTGATTTTCGATGCAACTTTAAAGCCAACGAAGTTTGCAATGTTTTAAGTTTTAGTTTTAAGTTTAAAAGTGTTTTATTCAGTAGCTTTACCTCTATCTCATACTTGATAATAGTCAAGTTTTTATAGAAAGATCTCCTTCTTGAGTTCATTGTGGCATTGGAAATGTGCTCAACGGATATACTGGAAATGCCGCTTAGACCCGTATTTATAAATCGCTCTCAAATTTAAGACCGATCCTGAGATGCCGTTTTTACTTTCATAGGTATATAATTTATAAATGAAAACGGCATCTCAAGATCGATCTTAGACTTAAGAGCGGTATTTAAAAAAGGGCCTAAAAAACTGAACTTAGGTAATTTATAATTGATCCAGGCAAAGAAGTAAATGACTTTCACAAGAAATCTACAACCTAATAAAAATCTGTGACCAACATTTTTACTTTCGTCCATTTCCTACTCACTTTGAACGGCGAAATTGATTTTAACTTTGGTAAAAAACGTCCACTTCACAGCGAAATTTGAAAATTTGCGACGTAAGCTTGAAAATTGGTTTGAAAATTGAGTTTTTTCTTTTGAAGTAAACTAGCTTGTAAAAACTGACTACAGTCTATGTAAAATCCACGTTGAAAGAATCCGAATTATTGTTATTAATAATTCTTACTTACTAATAATAATTAATTATCTAATTACTATTAATATTTATTATTACTTCGCTTACAATATTCATATTTCTTATTGCTTTGCGTATCATCTTGTAATGGTGGGCATAGAAAACCTAGTGTTCGGTTCCAGTACTTTTCCGTTTCTATTCCTTTGTCAACTTTCCGCCTCAATTCGAGACATTGTGTTTCTTATCAAAGCAAAAAAGTGAAAAAAAAAAACCATTCCGAGCCGAGCTTGAATCCAATCCACAATTACTTTCATCAGTTATGATCCGATTTTCAGTTATGACATCTCAAGTGATGCTAACAACATACATTAGTTGTAACAAGCGTATAAGAATTCCGACATAGCCTGATGGAACGTATGTACCAACATTTTTGTATTAATCAACTTCACGCTGTATCCCGCACACAGCAGGGTAGGCAGAGGGAACCTAGAGTTAAGACACTCCGTTCCCCACTTTCTGCGGAATTCTGGAGTGAAGAAATGGAAATATAAATTTAAGTAAATATTTCATCTCCTCCAAGTGGGAATCGAATCCACAATCAGTCGGTTTTACAGTTACACCTCGTGCCGCTGCGCCACGACTGGCCTCAAATACTTATAAATAAATAACTATTCCACATAAAATAATAACGAAACTAGAATTGAACCTACACTTATCACACAAAAGACAGACTACGTACCTACAGCGACAAAGGCAAAAGGATAATAAAATATTTCATTTTATACGCAAATCCCCAGTCTGGGCGGACTCTGACAATCAGTTGACACTTACTAAAATGGCTCTATCTCATTTTCAAGTACCATTGAGTTATAAACCGATATGGACGCTACTCTTACAAGGTGTGTGCACACGATTTGTTTTTTTTTTTAGCTTCACGCTGTAACCCGCAAATAGCAGGATAGACATAAAGAACGGGAAGAGATTGGGAACCTAGTGTTAATACACTCCGTTCTCATCCCCGCCATTCCATTATAAAACAGGCATTGCGTGATAAGGGCCGAAACTCAACGGCGGAAAATGGAGAACGGAGTGTTTCAACACTAGGGTCCCTCTGACTTTTTATTATTTAATTTAAGTATTAAATATGTGACGCTGCGTAAAAGGTGTAGACCGTTTATCAAAGGCAGTATAAGCCTTATATAATATCTAATAATATTTATATTTAAAGTTTTTTTTCTGGCTCTACGTTTATTATCATCAGTTACACAAATACAAAGCTTAGCCTAAGCATCGCGAACAGTATGTGACGAAATTTAGTAGAGAATCTTAATAACACTTTGAAAATATTTTTTTTGTAAATAAATCATAAAAAAAATTAAGAATTATACATTACAAATTATTAAATTTTTTTAATATATATTCTTATACAGTACACCTATATGTATACTGTACAAATAATATTTTGAAATATCTCCAAACAAACAAAACTACGAAATTTATCTCAACCCAAGACAATATTAAGTGCGCATCAGACACAACACTTTTATTACCGTGACAGCAAAAAATCCATATAATCATATCATAAATATGCAATACTCGTTCAAACATGATACGTGTGGTGACTGCTTAACTCTCCATCTTGATTTAGTCAACAAAGACCATAGAAACAATCGATTTTGAACTATATACTATTGTAATAAAGTCAACATTTCATTGTATAACTTAGCATGTCTTTAACAGATAAATCGCCATACCTTTTATTTCGTCAAGGCAGTTCGCGAATTAGCGATAAAAACTAACACTAGGTTGTTAGTATAGAGGGAACTACTTGTACAAGGACTTTTTAATTATATGAGTGATATAAGAAAATTTTCACCTAAATATATATTAATTTTCATCTTAGGGGACTTGTATAATTGAACTTGTGAAGAAATTAATATAATTTAACTGTCTTTCGTACGTAACACATCTAGGTACCTATATACACATATGGATAAAATTGAAGTGTCTGTCTGTGATTTCAAAATAATTCATTTTTTTTCAAGTACTTGGTTGTTTAGACGATAATAAAAAACAAACATTTTTTTCCATTTTTTATGTCTGTCTATCTTTCTGTTTGTTCAGGCTAATCTTCGGAACAGCTGAATCGAATTGTATGAGCCACTGATTTTTGTCGGGATCGGAAATTACACAAAAAAAAATCGCAAAACGACGGCGAAGACGCAGGTAGCCCGCTAATAAGAAAATAAGCTACTAATATATAACATAAACAACAGTTTTTTTTACCATGCAAACAAGCACCACATATAAGTACTTCTTCCCCAAGTCCATATACATTAAAAAAGAAAATTTAAAAATAAACAGGGTAAATAAACAATTTACTTCTAATTCACTATTAAATTTGAAATTAAATATTTAAAATAAGCTTTTACAGCTTAATAAAATGACCAATAGTGTATGAAAACATCAGATTATTATTGATTTCACTAATCT
Organism: Heliconius erato x Heliconius himera; assembly: GCA_013421005.1. Classification (NCBI taxonomy): domain Eukaryota; kingdom Metazoa; phylum Arthropoda; class Insecta; order Lepidoptera; family Nymphalidae; genus Heliconius; species Heliconius erato x Heliconius himera. The sequence continues at coordinate 22,361 of JAATLQ010035894.1, read as the reverse complement.
ATTTAACAATAAACCAATCAAAACGTAGCCATTGTTGATTGAAATATCTATTTCACCGTTTTAATCATGATAGTTAATTTATATTTGAATGCTATGAAGCGATCTCTCTACATCTAACACATAATATTGAACTAATGTAAAGATTTTAATTTAATCTTTTTTTTAAACATTAGTAAATATATCAGAATCTATTTATTATATATGTTGTGGCTGAAGAGAAGTTATAAAATGTGGCTAGCCGTTTTTTTTTCAGCTTCAGCTTCAGCAGGGTAGGCAGAGTGAACCTGGTGTTAAGACACTCCGTTCCTCACTTTCCGCCAATTTCTGGAGGCATTGCGTGTTGAGTGGCGGAACTCAACGCCGCGCTTTCCCCTTGAAACCAGAGCGAAGAAATGAAAATATAAATGTAAATAAAATATTTCTATCTTCTCATCAATATCTCCTCGAGTGGGGATCGAACCCACAACCAGTTGATTTACAGGCACACTTTGTGCCCCTGCGCCACGACTAGCCTCAAATGTATTTTATTGATTTCTAATAATAAACTATATTATTGAAAGTTTTTTTTCTAAGTCAATTTTTTTTAATCATTTAAACAAATGCAAAGCTCAGCTTGAGCCTCGTGACACTACAATTTATTTAATTTAAGACATTCAAATCATTGACTTACTTTTCCATTTTGTATTTAAATATTACTACAACCAGCAGCAAGAATATAATCAATATATTTTTTAAAAATTTTAAATGTAATACCTTTAATAGGATTTGAACCTAATAGTATGTAAAACAGTGTTCTCTAAACTGATAGCATCTAAAGCGTAAGTAATTTTAAGAGCTTCCAGTAAGTGACTTCACAAGCCTTATTAGGTGGAGGTGAAATACACCTGCGACGAAATTATACTACATGTGGACGTATACGAGCGAAGAGCATTCTCAAAGGCACTCCTTAGAAAAGCCATATAATGTCAAACGTGGATTTTATACTTAGGGGTGAAATATATTGTAGTATATGGGTATATATATATTTATATATATATACATGAAACCAGTCGTGGCGCAGAGGTACAAAGTGTGACTGTAAAATCGACTGGTTTTGGGTTCGATCCAACTCGAGGAAATGAAGTATTTATTTTATATTTTCATTTCTACGTTCTGGTGTTGAGGCAAAGCGCGGCGTTGAGTTCCGTCTCTAAGCACGCAATGCCTCCAGAACTCGGTGGCCAATGGGGGACGGAGTGTCTTAACACTAGGTTCCCTCTGCCTACCCTGTTAAGTGCGGGATACAACGTGAAGTTGATAAAAAATATGAGTATACAACGTAATAGCGATATAATAGTTACTTTTACGTAACGGTGATTGTTGTGGGTTCGATTCTTACTCGTAAGGATGTTGACTTTAAATATAGATATACATATAGATATATATTCGTTTTCTCCTTCAGGTTTGACAAAATATGATTTTGTGACTCATCATACAATGTATTGTATTTTATCCGTGTAGCCACAACATTTGTTTAAAATGAGTGAAAAATGTGAATAGTGCGTAAAATGCAAATGTTTGTATAAGAAAAAAATAAAAAAAAAATACAATGAAACCGTCTTGTCTTGAAGCGGAACAACGTCTAATTATAAACGGATCGGTTGTGGGTTCAATTACTACTTAGGACAATGAATTATTTTCATTTCCTCGCTCTGGTAACAACGCAAAGCGAGGCATTTAGTTCCACCATTCAATACGCAATGTCTCCAAAATTGGGTGAAAAGTTGAGCGAGGAGTATCTTGACACTAATTTCTCTCCGCCTACCCTGCTAAATGCAGATATTGAAGATTAATACCTATATAATAATTAAATAACAATTATTATATAGATATTAATCTTCAATAAATTTATAGATATTTATAACTTATTGAATTTACGCAACTCTATGCGGTTGCCATTGATATGGGTAAAATGTTAATATGATGAAAAATAATATAAAGATAAGGCCAGGATATCGTGGCAAAATGGTACTGCTAGATCTGTCTATAAACACGATGGTAGTAGGTTCACTCGTCACTATAAGGAACAATTGTTGGAATTTTAATTTTATAAGTACAGATTTCATTTCCTCTAATGGGAATCGAACCTACAACCTGTCGCGTTTGCAGTTGTACGCTTGCGCGCCAAGACGTCTCATTTTATAGTTATCTTCACGTTTTTACCCGTATAGGGAAATTAGAGGGAACCTACCGACAGAAAGAACTGATAAGTCTAATTTATCCAATTTTCGAGATATTGCGTGTTGAGTGGCGTTGCTTGTTATGAATAGGAATCGCACCCACAATCGTTGTTTTTACAATCAGACTCTGTGCCACTGCGCTACGATAGCATATTTTATTTAAAGTTCCGCCATCAAAGATGCAATGTCTAAGGTTGAGAACTCTTTGTTCGAAGTGATTTAACTACGCGTGAAATAAACGATTTGTTCGAAAAATACAATTTTTTACTGACATAATTTTATGTCAGTAACAGATTGTATTTTTCAAGATATCAAAAATTGAAGTTGACCTTCCTTGCTTGTCTTAGTAGAGGTCACAGGATCGTTTCACAGCAATCAAAAACTTGCCTATACCATATTTGGAAAATGGAAAAAGTTGATGGCCCAACATTTATAATTAACTTACTGCCATAAGACAATATAATAAGGAACTAATTAATAAAAATAATACTAATTTTATTTTGTCTTTAAATTTTGTCCCTTGTTTTGTATCTTGTCAGTTGTATTTGCCTATATCAGGTATATTTATAAATAAAAAAAAATAACTTCTAGCATAAGTTAAGTTTTTCTATGGAAGATATATTTTTCAGTTAAGGAGGCCAGCCGTGGCCCAGGGGCACATAGTGTGACTGTAAAGCCGACTGGTTCTGGGTTCGATCCCCACTCGAGGAGATGAAATAATTACTTAAATTTATATTTCAATTTCTTCGCTCTGGTGTCGAGGCAAAGCGCGGCGTTGAGTGCTGCCACTCAACACGCAATGTCTCCAGAATCCGGCAGAAAGTGGAAAACAGAGTGTCTTAAAATTAGGTTCCCTCTGCCTACTCTGCTGTGTGCGGGATACAGCGTGAAGCCGATTTATTTTTATTTCTAAAAAAAGTTAAATACACTACATTTTCCCATTGGAACTGAGCTACGATATTGTTATAAGTGGAATATATTTACACATTACTTAATATTTTGTCATTTCATACTTAAATGGAAACGAAACTGTAACAACGTAATAAACATGTATAATATTAATTGCGTTTGCTTAATAAAATGGTTATGGCTAATAAATTATCTTAGTAATTTAATTCTATAATATAAAATAAATCTATTTTCTTTATCTATACTAATATAATGAAGCGGAAGAGTTTGTTTGTTTGTTTAAGCGCTAAGATCTCTGGATCTACCGGTCCGATTACTTTTAATACTTTTTTTTTGTTTTGTATGAAAAATCCCTACATTTTTCAGGAGTCCTATAGGCTATATATATAACATTACGGTGTACATCTTAGTTAGCCTTTAATAACGAAATAATGATAATGAACGCCATCGAATTGCTTTAAGCGCGTGCGTTGCAGAAATAGCTGAAATGACATATGTCAGTACAATGTATGACAAAAATATTCTATTTTCTTAGTTCTAAAAAAAGTCGCCACACCTTATATATCTCTTATAAAAAAGTCAGAAGAAGGCAATTTTTGCCAAAAAATATTAAAAATTGCATGGTGATATTTTACCGTTTTTTATTTGACATGGATGTTGAAAATTACGAAAGAATATTAATCTATCATCAAGTAAATTTTATGAAGACAAAATTGGGCTTTTATAGTCTGTAATTTTGATTTTGACGTATACTTTTCAAGAAAATATAAAATTAAAATAATTTACGGCCGCAAGCCTTTTTTTTGCCGTTTGGATTTCACTGCATTTTCTCAGAATTATGAAAACGAGTTGTGCATAATTGAATGTATCAATCTGATGGCAAATAAAATTAGCTTCACGCTGTATCCCGCACACAGCAGGGTAGGCAGAGGAAACCCAGTGTTAAGACACTCCGATCCCCACTTTCTGCCGAATTCTGGAGGCATTGCGTGTTGAATGGCAGAACTCAACGCCGCGCTTAACCTCGACACCAGAGCAAAGAAATGGAAATATAAATTTAAGTAAATATTTCATCTCCTTGAGTGGGGATCGAACCCACAACCAGTCAGTTTTACAGTCACACGTCGTGCCTCTGCGCCACGACTGGCCTCACTCACTGTTGACAAATTCAGCGTAATAAAAGTGTTATATGCGGTATATGCGGGCGAAGCCGCAAGTGGGCAGCTAGTAGTATTATATAATTAAGATTTTCCACATAGATAAAAAGGAACGATCAGTAGATATTTACATTTGTAGTTATCAGTTCTCTGTATTATATTTGTAGGTCTCAATCGATTTCTCGAACACTAGAAAAAGATTCGAGCCAAACTGTGCGACTATGACATCTGTATGAACAGGTGATTTAAAAAAAAAAGATTTTTTTTTCAGATACAGGCTGTATTCTGCGTATAACAATGAAGGTGGAAAGACCCTAAGATACTTCATCACCTAGTATCTGCATAATTTTCAAAATATTGCGTGTTGACAGAACTCAACGCTGCGCCTTGTCTTTTTACTACAGTGAAAAACAGAAAACAAATCATTTCATCGAGTGGGGATCGACCCACAATTGACTCGTTTACAATCCGACGCTGTGCCGCTGCGCCACGACGGCCTCAGTTATTAATAAACTTATAATTAAAGAATTCAAAAATATTAATTAAGGTCAATAAAAACATGTAAATTATTTAAAATGAAAGGTATAAAAAAATATATATTTAAGTATATATTTTTGGATTTTTATTTTCAGACCTCGTGCTGTTTTATTTTTGAAGGTCATTTATTATGGGTATACTACTACAGGTTTTGCTGCTTTTAGTGTTTTTTTTATTTTTCTTTTCGATAAATATGTAGGTAAATATTTATTTTTTAATTTATTTAAATATTTTACTTATATTGGCTTTATCGCAGTTAAATTAATTTAAGCGAACATTTCTTTTCTTACGATAACTTCTCAAAAATATTTAAATAAAAATAAATAAATCAGCTTCACGATGTATCCCGCACACTGCAGGGTAGGCAGAGGAAACCTAGTGTTAAGACATTCCGTTCCCCATGGAGGCATTGCGTGTTGCAGTGGCAGAACTCCACGCCGCGCTTTGCCTAGACACCAGAGCGAAGTAATGGAAATATAAATTTAAGTACATATTACATCTCCTCGAGTGGGGATCGAACCCACAACCAGTCGGTTTTACAGTCACACTTTGTGCCCCTGCGCCACGACTGGCCTCACAAAAAAATATTTCTAGAATAAAATATACTTTAAATAATTCAGTTATATTTAATCATGGCGCATGGGCACAAGTGTGTGACTGTAGTAATCGCAACTAGTAGTGGAATTGATTTCCATTTGAGGGAATGAAATATTTATTTAAATGTATATTATCGTTTCTTCCCTCTGGTATCGAGGAAAACCGCGGTGTTGAGTTGCGCAAAAATTACGAACGGAGTGTATTAACACCAGATTCCCTCTGCCTATCCTGTTGTGTGCGGGATACAACGTGAAGCTGAAAAAATAATATTTATTTTTCCGTGTTACCTTATTGTGAATGTTGTTTCACGGCTTAACGGTAAGTTTCGTTTAATTAATTATTTTTATACAGCTAATCCTCAACTTAATCCTATTAAATAACCCTTAAACCCTTTTTAATTATTGTTAATACAATTATGTGAAAATATTGTAACGGTACGGCTTTAACACCGTAGTATACAGTTTTATATATTCGACAAAAAATATAAACGCGGCGTTGAATTCCACCACTCAACGCGCAGTCTCAAAAATGCGCTGAAAGTGCGGACCGGAGTGTCTTAACACTAGATTGCATGATATAACGTAAAGCTAAAAAAAACTTTAAAAAAAGATTATCATAGACGATCAAAATGCTGTTGCTATTGTGGAGTAAGCAATGAGAAAACCTATTTCAGTTCTCCTTTCATGAAATTTACGCTTACAAGTGCAAGCATTTTATTTAACCAATGAATCATACGAAATGAAAAAATAGATAGAAGAGCTGAATGAGATTCAGCCTTGATGAAGCTTCCTTCTTCTTGAAGTCATTTACTCCCGATCCTAATCCACTACATTTATGTTCAGTTTTAGAGAGTAAGCTGTCGTGGCCCAGTGGCGCAAGGTGTGACAGTAACGCGATGGTTGTGGGTTCGATATCCACTGGAGGAAATTAAATATTTATTTTAATTTATATTTCCATTTCTTCGCTCTGGTATCGTGGCAAAGAGCGGCGTTGAGTTCCGCCTCTCAACACACAATGCCTCGAGGATTCGGCGGAAATTGGGGAACGGAGTGGCTTAGTAATCGGTTCTTTTTGCCTACCAGCAGGGTGGCGGTGTGCGGGATACAGCGAGAAGTTAATTTTTTAGAGAGTAAGGTTTGCCTAAACGCTATGATAATTTAGATTCTAAAACAATCCATACGATTAGTATGTAATGGCGCAGGGGCATAAGCGTGTGACTGTAAGCGAGACTGGTGGTAGGTTCGAATCCTACTCGAGGAAACTAAATATTTAATATTTTGATTTCGTCGATGTGGAGACCAGGCAAAGCGCGGCGTTGAGTTTCACCACTCAAAACGCAAGAGGAATGAAGAACGGAGTTTCTTCAACATGAAATATTCCAATCCACTATCATCATAAAATATAACTTGATTCATAAAATACTATCGTTATAAATGCGGCCTCGCCCACTTAAGATTATTCTTATATTACAGTCAAATTATGAAAAATATTATATATTTTTTTAAATTGTAGCCAATGTTGTATTGTTCTGATATACATACTTATAAGATATATTTCTGTAAAGATTCATATGAAACCGTGCAATAGTTTTTTCGTAAAAGTTAAATAAGCATTCATCCTTACAAATTTGCACATATATAATATTGAGTAAGAGCAAGAGAGCAGATTAGGCTGAGGAAGCCTTAATATCAAAGTATTCAATTCTCCACTTTCTATCATTTTCAAGACATTGAGTAGTGGAGCTCAACGCCGTGCTTTGTGTACCAAAGCGGGGAAATTTAAATGAATTAAATTTTGTGCCCTGAGTGGGAATCGAACCAACAACGGTTGCGCTTATATTGAAACGCTGTCCCAGTGCGCCACAACGGCGTCTTGATTTATAAAGTATTGAAAAGTCATGAAAGTGATCTCACCACTATTTTGCAAAAAACAGATAAAAAAATTACTTTTCTTAGATTCTATCAACATCATTGTCGTTAATCGTAATTAAGAACTACCATTAAATACTTAATGCTATTTAGTTATTGTGTTTTTATAGGTTTTTCTATTTCGTAATGTTTACAAACTGGGATGTTTGCGGTAAACATTTGAATTGTTGTCGCATCGCATTTTACTGATCATAGCAGTAAAACTATAAATTTTATTATTATGGAACATAGAACATACTAAACAAAGCATTTAGTATATAAAAGGCAGAGGACTTCAAATATGGATATAATGAATAATATTTTGTTAATATTCATAATTATATATTTCTTATATGTTATCCAAAAACATTTATATAATTAATATATAATTAGTTTTTATTCCTATATAATGTTTTAAGAATTTAAATTTAGAATCTCTATAAAGGCACAAAATTTTATTAAAAAATATTTTACTTTGACGCTTATAAATATTAATTATCATTATTTTTTTATCATAAAACACAATATTTCAATTATTAACAAATAATATATTCCTTTTAAGCATTGTAAATAATAATTCTATTATCCACTACAAATTGAAACGCTAAAAGGCTTTCTCTAACAACATTAGCTGTCGTCGACTGGATTCGATTAAAATGTAAACGTATATAACCAATTTATGTAATATCTACATATAAAAACATGTACAGGGGTCACCCAGTCAATTACATAATAGAAATTCAATCGTTTAATATAATAGTATTACTTACTTTCTGAAAACTAAGCTCGATAACAGCGTTCTTTTGATAACTGCTAGGAAAAAAAGAAACGTCACATGTGTCAAAGCAAAACACTACAGTAAAAATACGATTTCACACACGATTTTATTGAAGAATTTGCGTTTTTCACGTATAAATATTTAATGGGATTGACGAACGTATATCCCCTTTAGTAGTTGATTGGTAACTGAAGCCTAGGACCGGGTTTTCCCCCCCGCGCCGCGCTTCCCGCCCAGGCAAAGTGACAGAGATTAGGCGATGTAGGCCAAGTGCAGACATGCCACGGCCTTTATGTTAACTGAGCACATCCTTTTCTTAAGAATTGTTTGGTTGTTCGTTTAATTTTGTTGTTATAGTGTTATGTTGACTCAATATTGTTGAGTTGTAATTTTTATTTATGCTGTGCTATTTGCTGCTGTGTTTATTTTTTATGTAAAAAAATATGTACAGACCTAAGAGAAGCAGTATTTAATATTTTTATGTAGGAATGAAAAAATTCAAACGAAAAACGAATTACAGCGACATAACAAAATAACATGAAGTATTATATTATCTTCTAAAGGTGTCTTAAGGTGCCTCTATCACCTTCCATATATTAAATATATATAATCGCATTTATATGACTTTTCATAATTCTAGTAATCATTTTGCAAAAAAATATTTTTCTTAATGTTAATTATTAAAATCATAAATTAATAAGGAATGTATAAAAACAAAACATTGCAATTACAATAATTATCAAAAACTTATTAAAAAAAAGGGAAACCGGAGGCTTTGTCTTTTAAAACGTCGTGTCTGAAATGAATATAATCTTTGCGCAACCCGGCGACTCCCCACTGTTTTTGATCAGGCTTAAAAGTATGTTTCATTCATGAAACAATTAGCTTCAGGCGCTTATGTCCATACATTTTGCTGGTTTTTTTTTTAGAAAAATCTCTTGAAAATATTATAGTTAGGGAAAATATCTGATGAATTTTTCATAACAATCTGTAGAAATGTCAAAGCGTTCTGTTTTACTGAAAAAATATTAAATAACGTTATTAAAGGCAGAATTTCTTTAACTTTTATATTTTTACTTCTTTTTCTTTTTTTAGGTTCACGCTGTATCCCGAGTAGGCAGGTGTAGTGTTAAGACACTCCGTTCCCTACTTTCCGGCATTTTCACAAATTATTATGAAAATATCATAATAATTTGTTTGATTGTCAAAGCCAGCTTAAATAAAAAAATATTTTTTAATGACTCATATCCACTTTAAGGATTTGATATTGAGAAAATAAATTATTACAGGTCTTGTCCTGTAGGTATATTTTGCTATAGGTTTATTTTTTTATAGTATTAATATTTATTTAACAAATAAAAAAATAGTAGCGCTCTTTTCAGGCGTTTTTGTTACTTGTATTTTAATGTTCTTTTCATTAAAAAATGCTGAAACACTATACCTAGTTAGGGAAAATTATCTGAAGAATTTTTCATAATATTTATGAAAATATCAAAGCTTTCTGTTTTACTCAGTAATTGTAAGATTAGATTTGTACTTAATGTATCAATGAAATACATGTTATTATATTGTATTTTATCCTAATGCTTGCATTAAGAAAATAAATTATCACATATCCTTTACTATATTTTATAATTTTTTTATGGTTATTAAAATTTATTTTATAATAATTTTTAAATCATAAATAATATCTTAGTAGTCGCTTTGTCCCCATTAAAATACTTCCGCTTCCCACTTTTTCCCCACTTTCTTAGAATTCTCTAGGCATTGCGTGTTGAGCGGCAGAACTAAACTCCGCGCTTTGCAGAATTAACAAAGCGAAAAAGTCAAGAACTAAATATTTCATTCCCCCGAGTCAGAATCGAACACACAACCGTCGCGCTTACAGTCGCTCGCTAGTGCGCCTGCGCCACGATGTCCTCATTTTTAGGGTTCCGTAAATCAAAAGGTAGTAACGGAATAAGATCACTTTGTTGTCTGTCTGTCAAGATTATTTATTTCGAGATTGCGTGGAGGTATCAAACTGAAAATAATATCAAATATTTAAATTTATGATCCCCTAAAGCACAGAAAAAATGAAGTAAGCGCAATCAAAAGATATGAGCATTTATGCATTCATTTTGCTAAATTACATACTTTTATATTAAATTTGCCCGTGTATCTACAGTTGTGAAATTTCGCATGAAGTTAGAACTTACATTACAAATAAAGAAAATATTCCGAAAAGTAAAAAATTGTAGGTATTTTATAGAAGAAAATCTTTACAAATTGATATTTGTAGTTCATTTCATATTTAATTTGTCAACTTTAATAAGTTGTAATTGCCATTGACCTAGAATCTTGAAATTAGTACGGAATCCTCAGTGGACGAGTCCGACTCGCACTTAACCGTTTTTAATATTGATATATAAAAAAACCTGTTACGTATAAACACTCGTAGATGACTAGACTACATGAGATAATATGAGATAATGCGTTATCATGTTGACACTCGCGTTGGCAGTACCTAGTACCGACTTAGTACTTGGTACACGCCTAGGTATTATTTTATTAAAATAAAATTTAATCAAATGAAATCAGCTTCTGTATATAATGCACACAGGAGGATAGGCGGAGGGAACCTCATTTAAGATGTTCTGTTTCCCACTTCCAGGCGAATTCTGGAGATATATCATTTTATATGTCGATACTTAGTTATTCACTTGTTAGTTTATATTATGGTTACTCGGTTCTGGATTTAATTTCTGTATTAAATAAACATTCGTATAATTCAACTGGGCAACGCAGAGTTGCAAGTTTTAAATATATGCCTATTCCAATATCACCGATACAATCGCAGCCTAACGTGGTTGCAAATTAAATAAGCCTCATTCGCCAATATTCCATTATCATAAATCAATCACGTGGTCGACACCTAATAATAGGTAAGCCGTGTTCGTGTTAAACAATCCACTCTGATTCTAAGTACTTCATTTATATTAGTTACACACTGTATCCTGCACATAGCAGGGTAGACAGAGGCAACCTGGGAACCTAGTGTCAAGACACTCCGTTCTATACTCGTCCCTATTAAGACTATTGTCTTGGTGATACAGAGGAAAGGAGGGAACGGAGTGTCTTAACACTAGGTTGTCTCTGTCTATTATGCTGCACACAGCATGAGACTAAACAAATAAAAAAAAACAGAAAAAAGACCGAAAGCGAAATCATACTGACACAAGAGAACGAATGAATGGTCGATAGTTCGAACCTGATCAAGGCAATGGTTATTTTCATTTAATTAACCTAAATTGCGATTGTTCCTATATTTATCCGTCGATACGTAAAAAATATCGAATCTCTTAAGAAAAAAAATATTAAGACATTGCTATAAAAATTATATATACTATATTAACAATAATTATTATTTGAACAATATTTATGATAACTTATCATTTAGCTAAAATAAATATAAAGAAACGACAACAGACATATCAAAATAGAAGATTTGGAACATCTGATGAATAAGCATAACAGTCCAACTAAATCATAAGTTTATTATATTTATTTTCATTATTTTTTCAGACCAGTCGTGGCGCAGGGGCACAAAGTGTGACTGTAAATCGAATGGTTGTGGGTTCGATCCCCACGCGAGGAGTAGAAATATTTACTTAAATTTATATTTCCATTCCTTCGCTCTGGTATCGAGGCAAAGCGCTGCGTTGATTCTGTCATTCAACACGCAATGCCTCCAGAATTCAGCAGAAAGTGAGGAACGGAGTGTCTTAACATTAGGTTCCCTCTGTCTACCCTGCTGTGTGCGGGATACAGCGCGAAGCTGATTTATTTATTTTATATTTATTTTCATTTTAGCGTCACGCTGTATCTCGCACTCAGCAGAGTGAAACTAGTGTTAAGACACACATTGCGTGTTGAGCGGCGGAACTCAGCTTAATAAAACTTCTTCAGTTTAATAAAAAGAAAAAATCAAGCTCTTGGTTAATGTAATTAAAAGAACGAGCATTTATGCATAAATGGTCGTTCTTACATTTTTGCTACATTGTGTATGAACTTACTTAGGCACATCCCGTGGACCTACTTAAGAAATTTGGCAAGTAGTGAAAATTTACAATATAAATAAAGGAAAAAATTCAAGAAGTTAAAATTTATAGGTGCTTATTTCAACCTGATTGCATACGCCACCAAAATTAAGAACTTTATCCTAGTGTTACAACATTTCATTTCTCATTTTCTGTTCAATTTTTCGAGGCAATGCCGACCTTTTTTCTCGGTGCCATAGCGAAAATATGAAAATATTAATAAATAATAATTAATTGTAATAATTGAGGCCAGTCGTGGCGCAGCGGCACGAAGTGTGACTGTAAAATCGACTGGTTGTGGGTTCGATCCCCACTCGAGGAGATGAAATATTTACTTAAATTTATATTTCCGTTTTCTTCGCTCTGGTGTCGAGGCTAAGAGCGGCGTTGAGTTCTGCCACTCAACACGCAATGCCTCCAGAATTTGGCAGAAAGTGGGGAACGGAGTGTCTTAACACTAGGTTCCCTCTGCCTACCCTGCTGTGTGCGGGATACAGCGTGAAGCTGATTTTTAATAATTAATTCCTCCGAATGGTGATCGAACCCACAACCGTGTCGTTATAGTTACACCCCTGCGCCTCTGAGCGACGATCATTTTTTTTTAAATATCTGAGAGAAAATTGTATTGAAAAGCTTTGTAATAATCAATAGAAATCAGTCTCAGTCGAGCCAAGGTCGGTGTGCTTCAAAAATAATAGCATTAAAACGAAGACCACTTCTCTAAATTGATAAAATGTAACGAAGCGAAAGAAATCCTGTAATGGTTGGTTTGAAATTATTCTTCTGGCAAAATTTCAATATAACATGGCAAAGTTAATATTTTTTGCTCAATATATCACCTAGTATTAACATTTAAGTAGGTAATTACAATAAGTTTATATATAGCGGGATAGGTAAGCAGAACGTAGTGTTAAGACACTCAGCTTTCCATTTTACTAACTAACTTTATGATATTGCATATTGAGTTTAGGCTGATCTCCAATGCCTTGTTTTGACAGAGCGAAGAAAAAAAATATTTCAAATATCCTGAATGTCGTTTGAACCAACGTGCAAGGCTGCATGTAGCGTGACGAGTGTTATTTTTTTATTTATTTAAAAATTTAATCTTAAACTAAGTAATTTAATTAAGCAAGTCGTGGCGCAGGGATACAAGGTGTGACTGTAAGCGTGACTGGTTGTGAGTTCTTTCCCCACTGGAAATTAAATATTTATTTAAATTTATACTTTGATTTCATCGCTCTGGTGTCGAGATAAAGCACGGCGTTGAGTTCCGCCACTTAACACTCAATGCTGATTTATTTTTAATAGTATTACTTTTCATATTATCTACGTTATGAAACTCGCATTATCACATTATTGTAATGATTACTTTCATCGCCAATAATCTTTCAAAGCAGAAGTTTGATAAATAAAAGCGGCTATAACAGTTCTTTAACGCTTCATGAATATTACTAAAAACTTTGCCAAAATTACGCTGTCGTGGTGCTGTGGAAAAACGGCTCTTGCACACATTATAGAGCTCGGTACATATGTAGGTTCGATCCCCGCTTGGAGGAATGATTATATTTAAATTATTATTTTCTTTTCCTCTTAGTGAGAACCTAGTGTCAAGACTCTCCATTCTTCACTGTCCACTCGAATTCTAAGTATTGCGTATTAAGTAGCGAAAATCAACATCGCCCTTGGTCTACGATAGCGACTGCTTAATTAAAATAATTTATTTCTCAGATTGGGGGTCAAACTTACAGCCATTGCGTTGTATGCTGTCCGACAGTGCCACAACTGCCTCATCCTATTGATTTCTATAATCAAGCACTTTGATTTGATAATTTGATTTCTATTACCATGCACTTCTCTTACGTTATATTTTCTTTATTCCGCCAAGTAGAATCAAATCCACAAGCGTTACGTTCACAGTTGAAAAATATAAAGAAAAATGAGAGCGAAGAAATGAATATATTAATAAATAATGATTCGTTCCCCCGAGTGGGAATTGCACCTGCAACTGACGCGTTTACAGTCACTTGTGCCACTGTGCCACGACTGCCTCCAAATTAAATAATATTAAATAAACATTCATATAATTCAACTAAGCGAGGAGTTTCCAGTGAAAACCAATGCCTATTTCCATTATACCGATGCAATCGCAACCTAACGTGATTGCAAATTAAAATAAGCCTCATTCGCCAATATTCCACTATCATAAATCAATCACGTGGTCGACACCTAATAATAGGTAAGCCGTGTTCGTGTTAAACAATCCACCCTGATTCTAATTACTTCGTTTGTAGTTACACGCTGTATCCTGCTTATCATGGCAGGGGAAAATAGTAACCTGTCAGACGTTTTCCATTGATTTAAAAACTTAAAGATCTAGAATACATAATGAAGAACTATAATAGACCAGTTAAATTTTAAAAATTAATAAAACGTTCCAGTAGCAAAATATGTCTGTACAAAATAACTGTTTTTAAGAACCTTACCTTAAAAGGAAAAAACGAAACATTATATTACCACTTTTTTGATTGTCTGTCCGTTTAATCTCAAGCTAAAATTAATAGGACCGTAGACCTGAATATTTAATATGAACTTCAATTTGATAAAACTTCAAGTGACACAGCACAGAAATCAAGGAAGATTTTGAAAAAATCAAGTTTCTAAGTCAATGCAATTAAAAGATACGAGCATTTATGCATTATTTTTGTTATATTTTGTATGAATTTTGTCGCGTTACCCTACCCTACTTCCCGTAGACGTAATTACGAAATTGGGCACGTAGTGAAAATTTATAATATAAGTAAAGGTAAAAATCCAAAAAAAAATTAAATTTATAAGTACATATTTCATAGAAAAAAATAATATAAACTTATATTTCTAGTTAATTTCAACCAACATGAACGCCACCAAAATCAACAACTTAAATTGTTATTTAGGTGAGCCCCACTATCCGATTATGGAGCAACATACAGGCTACTTTTTATCCCGGAGTTCCCGGGAGATTTACGCGGGATAAGCCACATTAGATAAGTAACATTTTTCTTTAAAATAGAACAATTTTTCCGGGAAAAATCAAATAAATTGCAAAAAAAATTAAAATTACGATTTATAAAGTGTAATAACACTAAAGTAAACCATAGACACCAAATAACCAATTAAAAAAAGAAACATTGTACGCAGTAGATAAATAGTATCAGAACGAAAACTGATTTCATCATATAAAACTATGGACCTCCAACAAATATATCTCTTAGAATCCACTTTAAGATAAAGTCAAACATGATAAGATATCACTATACGAGTATTATCTCATCTAGACTACTCATCTACGTAAAGTACAGACTAAATGTCTCCATCGATTACGAAACATACGAAATTATTGAGTAATAAATCATCTGCTTCACGCTGTATCCCGCATACAGCAGGGTAGGCAGAGGGAACCTAGTGTTAAGACACCGTTCCACACTTTCCGCCAAGTTCTGAAGATTTAAATGCAATAACAACTAATCAAGTATTTTTTTTAATATTTGTTGCACACTGTAAAGTAAGAAGAGAGAATTAACTATTAATTGTATCTCTTTTACTTCCTCCATTAGGCCATTGTGGCGCGTGCAGTGGATTTGCGTTCGATACGCGTCGTTTAGTTCCGCTACTTAATATATACACAGTGACTCGAATTCAGGCGGATACTGGAGAATGAAGTGTTTGGACACTAGGCTCTATGAATCTTGATATACGGGATTAGACGTTAAGTTAAAAAAATACCCGCCTCTTGAAAAAAAAAATACGTATGGAATAATGAAATCTTACACCTCCCTTTGTTTAATATGACGAGCTGGAGTTGGAATGTATTTAAATATCCGTATCTAAATTAAATTGTCTTTAGAATTATACTGTCTGGAAAAATATTTCCAGAATGAAATAAAACACAACATATATTTTACATAGCAAAAAAGCCTGTAAAAGTGACGTAAAATAGCACCTTGGGGATGATTTATACGTGACAAAAACTAGATGTCTTTTAGAATATGTTGAAATAAATACTATGAGATATTCATATGGAAAAGACAAGGCAAACGAGTATTCTGGTCACTTGATGGTAAGTGACCACCGCCACCCACGAGCCCGTGCAACACCAGAGTCCACCACGTCCGTGGTGGCTACAGGTGCAATGTCGGCCTTTAAGGTGGAGATAAAATCTTCAAAATATGATATTGAAGTCCACCACCATATTATATTTGAGAAGCAAAATGCAACACTATGTTAAGCTTGCTGCCATTGAACTTCAAAGAAAAATTAAAAAGTAATAACAATTTTATTAAACCTTTCATTCACTATAGACTTCAGGCAATTCAATCAATATGTTGAGTCATGCATGTATGTATATCATACTTTAAAAAAAAACAGTTTAACGCTGTATCCCACATATAGCAAGGTAGGGTAGAGGTAACCTAGTGCTGAGACACTCCGCTCCTCATTTTTCCCCGATTTTTTTGAGGCAATGCATGTTGAGTTACGGAACTCAACGCTGGTTTTACGCCTTAGTGCCATAGCGAAGATATGAAAATATTAACATATAATAATAATGTATTCCCCCGAGTGGGGATCGAAGCCACAACTATCGTGTTCCAGTGACACTCTTGTGTCCCTGTGCCACGACGACATATAACACGGCTTCCATATATTACCATCTTAGGCAAAATTATACTCAACTCCTTGTAATAACCAATAGAATTAGCAAAATAATGACATTAAAACGAGACCACTTCTTTAAATTGGTAAAATGTAACGAAGCGAAACAAATCCTGTAATGGTTTACTTTGAAATTATTCTTTTGGCAAAATTTCAACATAATATGGCAAAGTAAGTATTATGCTAAAGATATTATTAACATTCAAGTAGGTTATTATAATTTTATAAGTGTATATGTATGTAGCAGGATAGGCAAACAGAACGTAGTGTTAAGACACTCCACTTTCCATTTTCCTAACATTGAGTTATTGTCTATTGATATATAGGCTCATCAGTCATCACAATAGCTTGTTTTGAAAGAGGAAAGAAACGAAAGTATTTTAAATATCATGAATTTCGATTGAACTAACAACCAACGTGAGAGGCTAAGTGTAGCGTCACGGATATTAAAATGTAAAATAAATAATAAAAAAAATATACATTTTTTAATTCTTCCATTAATTTAATTAAGCCAGACGTGGCGCAGGGGTACAAATGTGTGACTGTAAACGCGAATGGTTGTAGGTTCGATCTCCACTCGAGGAAATGAAATGTATAATATTTTCATTCATTCGCTCTAGTGTCGAGGTAGAGCGTAGCTTTAATGTTATATTAGAAACTTTATTCACTCAAATTTTACAATGTTCGCTTATATTGAGCTTAAATACTTACATAACTACTTAAAATTATCTTAAATAAATAATTTCCAGTGGTCGAATGCAAAAAAATATTTATTAGGTATTATTTTAATAAATAAATAAATAAATCAGCTTCACGCTGTATCCCGCACACAGCACGGTAGGCAGAGGGAACATAGTGTTAACACACTCCGTTCCCCACTTTCTGCCGGATTCTGGAGGCATTGCGTATTGAGTGGTAGAACGTATAGACTATAGAGTGTAGCTCAGCCCACTGGTAGTTAGTTACATGTTGCAAACGTATATAATTGTTTTATATTAAATAGTTGGTTTCTTTATAAAGAAGTAATGTATTTGTACAGATATCGTAATTAAATAAGATTTTTACCAATTCATTTTGAGCATCCTGGAGCTGTTTAAGATTTATCTCTGCGGCACATCCTTATATTTCAATAAGATACTCCAAATGAGACTTAACTAATGAGTTATGGATAATCATTCGAACTTCACAAGGTATACTGCCCTGCGTAAAGTTCCTGTAATTGATCATACTTTTGATTTGACGTGGACAGTATGTGCACGCCAATCTAGTTAGTCTTATGGGTGCAAACCTAAATAAATTTTGTGGTGTGAGCGATATATTGATATGTTATTTAAAGTTAAAGGAGTATAATTTGGTTTTTTTTATTTTTTGCACAAAAAATCATACAGGTTGTCTTTTTAGTACTTATTGTCAACAGTTTGCTTTGACATTCGATGTTGAATTTAAATAGATCAATCAGTCTGTGCTTGCTGTAATAAGTCAGGTAGGTTGCGTCCGAAATAGAACAAGCATCATTATCATCATCGAGGTATCATCGGCATGTAGAGTTATGTGTCCAATGAGGCCCAATTTACTAATATTATTAGCATAAATCATAAACAACAAAGGACCGAGCACCGAGCCCTGCGGTATACCAAATTTGATAGCCCGTGGGCAACTTTGGGTTTTACCAACTTTAATAACTTGAAATGTATTTGTGAAATAAGAGTTAAACATTTAAGCGGTGTACTTGTTATACCCAAATCCCTTAGTTTATTAGACTATATTGTGTGACTAACCGTATCAAAAGCATTTTTAAAATCAATAAATACTCCTAACCAATAGCGTTTTTCGTCTATATTTATTTTAATTTTAATAATTAAATATATGGGTGGTTGAGTTCAGTTACTCAACATGGAATATCTTCAGAATTTAGTATTTAAAATTATATTTTCATTTCATTTTTCGTAGTTTAACTCTAGGTTCACTCTGCCTACCCGATTTCATATTATCTATGTTATGAAACTCGTACTATCACAATATTGTCGTGTCCATCGCCAATATCTCACAAAGTAGAAGTTTAATCAGTAAAAGCGGCTATAAATCTTTAACGCTTAATTAATATTACTATAAAAAATCGCTAAAATTACGCCGTCGTGATGTAGTGGTAAAATGACTACTTTAGACATTATAGAGAACGGTATGTAGATTCGATACTTATTTGAAGGAATGGTTATATTTAAAATTATAAAAGGATGCTCCAAAAAATAAAATTATATTACATCTAAAACCGCTTTAACTTTCCAGTAACGAGGCAGTACGGAATCGTAGATACATACTCGACCTCTTCGAGTCTTCGGCTACCACTTCGTATGCACTCGAGCGCTTTTAAACTTAATTGGAGTCATCCTTTTTTTAATGAAAAAGAAAATGTTCTAGCAATATGGTTCAGTCAGTAATATGTTTTTGAATTAATTAATCAGTTTACTTTTTAATAACTAATACTCATATTATGAACTTTAGTTATTTTTATGTATAATTGTTATAAAACATCTTTTTGATCTAAATAAATTGAATTGTACTATGTTTGATCTCATCCACTTCCACTTGTTGGCTGGAAGAGATCTCTTTTAGAGAGATAAGTTCACCGCTTTAAGCTAATTGCTTATTTCTTATGTATTTATTGCAATAACGAAAATTATAAATAGAAATATATTTATTTTCTATTAGATTAAATATAATATAGACTCGACTCAAAATTATTAAAATAAAATACCGCGTAATAACAGCAAATGGTTTTTTAGATTTCTGTAATATTATATTTATTTAAGTTTTCTTTACTTATTATATATTTTGCCATCCTGTAGGAGAGATAAATAAAGAAATTAAGGGACAATTTCACTTTCAGGTAATTTGGAATAGGATTCGAACCTACTAATATTTTTCTTTTTTAAAGCTTAACGCTGTAATCCGCGAAAATACAGCGAATAAGCATAACCTATTATTATGACTCTCCTTTCTTCACTGTTCATCAGAATTAAAGGCATTGTGTATTAAATTGCGGAACTGAACGTCGCTTTGTTTTACCATAGCGGCTCGGTAATCAAAATAAGTTATTTCTTCGAATGGGGGCGAACCTACAGCCATTGCGTTAGATGCTTGGCGTCATCCAACTGATTTCTAATTAAATAAACAACCATGTGCACGTACTTACTGTAACCGAACTTCTTTTACATTCTATTTTTTTATTACTGCAAGTGGGAATCAAACCCACAACCGTCACGATCATAGTCAGACACTGTGCCGCTGCCACGATTCTATTTTCATTCAACAATAAACATAAAATCACAGAAATTAATGAAAAGTTAGTAACTTCACCCAAACCAAACACTTTATGAGAGTTGCCGGCGTTGTTTCCTTAGGACTTTGACGAACGATATTTGTAGATAAAACAATAGAATATTGAATTAATGAGATCGGACTTTAGCATTTTTCTTTTCGCTTGAAATGTTTAGAATAATTACAATAATATTATTTTGTTATAGTTTAGTTAGAGGGGAAACTCTATTAGTTATTATTTTTTTGTTTTATTCTTTTAGAAACCGTACATTAGCGGGACCCGAACCTGCGCCTTCTAGAATCCGCTCTGTGAACATTAAATGTTGTTGGGTGGTAACGTTCAAATATTTATACGCTTTAAAAAAAATCTTTTTCTATCTTTAGTGTGGAATAACACTTTAAAAATGTTAAACTTCGATTCTCTTTATATTTCATCAGCTTTGCATGGGTAATGAATACTTTTTTTGTGGTTTCAGTCATGGGCGTATCTAGAGATGGCCTGGACGTTAGTTTTAGTTTGCATTAGGGTTTTATTTCTATTTTTTTCTGGGCAAATACTCAAAATACTTACACTCATCGGGAATATAAACCAACTACTCTTTATTGACACATTAAACTTTTCCAAAAAGCGTAAAGTTGATGGTTTTATTTCTTAGATACTTTATAAAGCACAAGTGTGGGTTCTACTATTCAAAACATTAAATGTCGAAATTGAGCGCAAATTACAGCGCAATATTCTATTTGCTTACCATGCTATATAAGTCAGACCAGAGTGAAACCCGCGGGGGATGCGGCACAAGCGTGCAATTGGATGTCGGTTCGATTCCCACTCAAGGAAATGAAATATTTAATACGTTTATTTCCTCGCTCTGGTAATGAGGCCAAGCGCGGCGTCGAGTTTCGCTACTCAACGATCTTAATGAGAATGGAGTGTCTTAACGATAGATTATCAGTTTGCCTCTACTTATCTGCTATGTGCGGGATACAGCGTGAAAGTAAAAAAAAAGAAAAGCGAGAAGCAATATTGATAAAGCCGGGATAGTAAAAACATAAGTACTGAGTACATACCAAATATATCTCCTCAACTTTACTGTCACTACATAAACGTTGCTATAAAAATGTATACATAAAATTCTCTATCAGACAATAATTCAATACTGGTGACACGATACAAGGGTTGTAAAATACAAGTACCTATACTTCTAGGGGTGGGTATTATTTACACGTATTTATAGAATTGTTATTTTTATGTTAGGTTTGACTAAATTGTATTACTTACATAGAAAGTTTCTAAAAAAATGTTTAATGTAGGGTTAAACCTAGCGGAGGGCACATAGCAGAATAGGAATTGGGAAGCTGGGAACGTACCGTTGAGATAATAAGTCCCCTTTATGACACTTCCGTTTCCCACTTGCCACTGAACTCTGGAGGCATTGCGTGTTGAGTGGCGTAACTCAACGCTGCGTTCGTTACCAGAACAGAAAAGAAAGTTGAAACTATTAAATATTTAAATTTCCTGAAATGGAAATAGATCGCAGAACTTGTCGCGTGCTTGTGCCCCTGCGCCACGATTGGTTTCTAATATATAGTATATATATTAAATATTTTCTGTCATATTATATCTAAAACCGCTTTAACTTTCCAGTAAAGGAATACGGAATTTTACGGAATTTCCAGTAAAGGAGTACGGAATTGTACTGTACTTACTCGACCTCTTCGAGTTCGGTTACTTTGTATGTAAGTACTCGAGCGCTTTTAAGCTTAATTTGAGTCACCCATTTATAATGAAAAAAACTGTGTTCTAACAATATGGTTAAGTCAGTAAATATTTTGGACTTTTGTAATTTTAATGTATAATTGTCATTAAATATATTTATTTATATTTCAGTACGACTGAAATGAATAAATAGAATTCCCAATATAACATTTTACTCCATCCATCAGCCTTTCGAAGTCCACTGCTGGACATAGGCCTCCCCTAATGCTCGCCACTCCGCCCGGTTCTGCGCCCTCTGAATCCAGCGGATTCCCGCTGTCTTCTTTATATCGTCGGTCCACCTGGCTGGAGGGCGGCCTGTACTCCTTTTGCCGAGACGTGGTCGCCATTCGAGGACCTTTCTTCCCCATCGGTCGTCAGTCCTCCTGACAATATGGCCTGCCCATTGCCACTT
>JAATLQ010035893.1:0-33188 GCA_013421005.1 Heliconius erato x Heliconius himera | reverse complement strand
TGGTTTCGGATTGGTTGGTGTAAAAGCTTTTTTTTTGGGGATATTTAAATGTTTGTGTTCTTTTAATTTTGAAAAGAGCGACTGTCGAGCTCCTTGTCGGCTCTTCTCAGCAGAACTGCCTTCCGAGCCGGTGGCAGCTTCCCGTAGGACTGACACTACTGGGATTTCTTTATAACTTGACGATTCCAAAGTGTTTGTAATAGCCCAATTCCCAATTCCCATTACGACACTTATGTTCTCCACTTTCCGAATTATGGAGGCATTGCGTGTTGAATGGCGGAACTAAACGCCGTATTTTTGTCTTGTTACCAGAGCGAGGAAATGAAAATAAAAAATATATCATCACCGGAGTGGGATTGGTAAAACAATACTTAGGATATAGTTAGTACAGTCATCTCCTTTTTTTAGTTACCTACTTATAAATGATATTGATATTATATATTTATTTTAATTCATAGAATATAGTTCTTAATCACTCCATTCTCTATTTCCCATTTATTCCAAAAATATTTTTTTAGTTTCCCGCATATAGCAGGTTAGGCAGAGGGAAATGAGAACTTAGAGTTAAAATACACCGTTCCCTTTAAGTCACTTCCATTTCCCACTTTCCGCAGTTTTTTTTTTAAATAAAAAAAAGTACTATTAAGTAATAAGTACGCAAAAATCAACTAAGCTACAGTGGTCTTATATTATATAATATAATATTACAATGTTAAATAAAAGCAACATTTTCTTAATTATAATACAAGCAACTTCAATTAAAATAACAAAAATGTATAAGAATTTTTTTTAACCAATTACGTCGAATAAAAGCCGTTCGAGTTTAAATTGACATTTCATTAACGTCTACATGTCAGCTACAGTATAATGAGAAAATAATTACTATTAAATAATTTTGGTAAAAATGAGGCCATCGTGGCGCAGGGGCACAAAGTGTGACTGTAAAACCGACTGGTTGTGGGTTTCCCCCCCCAAGAGATGAAATATTTGCTTAAATTTATATTTCCGTTTCTTCGCTCTAGTGTCGAGTTCTGCCATTCAACACGCAATGCCTCCAGAATTTGGCAAAAAGTGGGGAACGGAGTGTCTTAACACCATAGTGTTAAGACACTAGCAGCTTCACGCTGTATCCCGCACACTGCCGGGTAGGCAGAGGGAACCTATTCCCTCTGCCTACCCGGCAGTGTGCAGTATACAGCGTGAAGCTGATTGGTATAATTGAACACATCGTTTCGCAGTGGTACAGTGTTTGATTGTGAACATTCCAATTCCAATTCGATTATCACTTCATTTTGACGCCTGGACATAACAGGACGCGGCGTTGAGTTCCACCATTCAATACACAATGCGTCAAATTAAAGTAGGGAGGGAAGAACTGAGTGCCTTAATACTAAATTCTCTTTTTTATAGCTGAAAAAACACGATTATTGCCCTTGGGGAGAATCGAACCCACAACAACCATAGACAAAGTATACTTCCTAAGTACAAATATCACAATGGTTAAAACAATATTTTAAATAAAAATGTATATATAGTTTCTCTTACAAAACTTAGCAGTTGATTTACTATACGTATCCGTAGGCGATCCCGTGGGAGTAACGCACTGCACTTAGAAAGCTTGTTGCTTGACATAGATGTATTTCTTAATTATTTTAATGTATACGCCTTAGTTAAACATAAATAGTGTATTATTATATTAAAATTGTAACTTTAGGTAATTGTTACTCAAGAATTATGTTTTAAATATCTGTATATCTGTATCCAGCACACAGCAGGATAGGCACAGGCACCTAGTATTAAGACACTCCGTGCCCCACTTTCTGCCGATTTCTGAAGGCATTTCGTGATGAGTAGCAGAACTCAAAGCCGCACTTTGCCTCGACACCAGAGCCTCGACCATCTTTTCGAGTGGGGATCGAACCCACAACCAGGTCGGTTTTACAGTCACACTTTGTACCGCTGCGCCACGACTGACCTCAAATCTTTTAAAAGTTACAATTTTCACCTGTCGCCGGTTCTTCTCAGCAGAGCTGCCTCTCCGAGCCGGTTATAGCTTCCTGTAGGACTGCCAATACTAATGTTCGACGATTTAAAAGTGCTTTAAATGGGCTTATTTTATTATTAATGTTTTCCTATAATGAATTTGAATCCACACCATATAAGTGTTATTCATCTTATCTATATATATAAAAGGACTTGTGCTGACTGACTGAGGTAAGACGCACGCAGAGCCGTAACCGCTGATGGTAGAAACGTGAAACTTGGGCAGATGTTTGTTTTCATATTCTGGACATCCACTAAGAAGGGAATTTGAAAAATTTTAACCCTAAAGGGATGAAATAGGGGTTGAAAGTTTGTATGGAAAAAAAATTTAATCTGTACCGATTTTTATAAAATTTGAAATTTAGACTCTTAAAAATATTTCATTGAACACGTGTTTCATGGTTTTTAAGAATTCACCCCCTAAGGGTTCAAATAAGGGGTTGAAAGTTTATATGGAAAAATCTTTAAATTGCCACCGATTTTTATAAAAAATTAAATTCAGACTGTTAAAAATATTTTATTGAACACGTGTTTCGTGGTTTTTTTAGAATTCACTCCTAATAAGCGGGCGAAGCCGCGCGCGCCCTCTATTCTATCTATATATATAAAAGGACTTGTGCTGACTGACTGAGGTAAGACGCACGCAAAGACGTAACCGCTGATGGTAGAAACGTGAAATTTGGGCAAATGTTTATTTTCATATTCTGGACATCCATTAAGAAGGGAATTTGAAAAATTTTAACCCTAAAGGGATGAAATAGGGGTTGAAAGTTTGTATGGAAAAAAATTTTAATCTGTACCGATTTTTATAAAATTTGAAATTCAGACTCTTAAAAATATTTCATTGAACACGTGTTTCATGGTTTTTAAGATTTCACCCCCTAAGGGTTCAAATAAGGGGTTGAAAGTTTATATGGAAAAATCTTTAAATTGCCACCGATTTTTATAAAAAAATAAATTCAGACTGTTAAAAATATTTTATTGAACACGTGTTTCGTGGTTTTTTTTAAATTTACTCCTAATAAGCGGGCGAAGCCGCGCGCGCCCTCTAGTTTTTTATAAAAATATTAAAATTTGTAAACTTTTTTTATTGTATCAAAATTTTATATCGCATTTTCAATATCGGTGTTAAACGTTATAGTCGATAAAGGCCATTTACACGTCAAATTGTAAAATGAAACTCGATGCGCAAATATGACTCGATCAAATTAAGAAAATATAAGAGCTTCATAAAATGTACTTTAAGATACAATAAAATGTAAGCTTATTTTTTATATTTTTGTTTTATTCAGAGTACCGTATATCTTTATTATCCGTCGGTCTGTCTATCTGTCTGTCCGTTTGCGTGTCAGTCAGTCTGTCAAGATTAATTTTCTTATGAAGAATTAAGCTTAAATTAATATACAATATGCAGATCTACAGTTCTATGAAGCGCAGAAAAAAAACACTTCTTCAGTTAACGCTATCAAAAATACGAGCATTAGCATCGTTGTTATAAATAATTCTTTTTGTTCTGTTTGGGTAAAGCGCAGCGTTGAGTTATGCCATTGTCTCGTAATTTGGTAGGAAAATAAGTAACGGAATACTCAACACTAGGTTCCCTCAGGCGACCCTGCTACACGAAAGATACAGTGTGAAGCTGAAATAAAATATTAATCGATATTTACATAAAATATATTTATCCCGAATATAATTATAAAAAGTTTGTGTGCAAAAAAAAACAAGTAGTTCACTCTGGTTACTTAAATAAATGCAATATATACTTCTTGCTTTAAAAACTCTGAATTTACATAAAAAATATATTCTTGAAGGTTAAACACAAGCAATTATAATTTAAAAACAAATAAAAAACGTCAAATTCGTCGTTTTGTATTGAAAACAACTTTTTGGTTATTTTTATGATCAAATAATTGTGAGTCGGCGGTTCCGTTACTATATTAAAATTCAATAACATTTTAATAGCGAAGGTATAGTGTAGTATAAAATAAAATACGACAAAACAAATTATCAAAAAGGCCGTTGTGGTAAAGTGGCGCAACGTTTGAACATAAGCCCGGTTATGGGTTCGATTCCTACTCGAGGGAATAAATTATTATTGTATTACTCAACAGCCAATATATTGAAAATTTGGCGGAAACGGTCTCCATTTTTCTTAAAACTGGACTACAATGCTGTACGAGAAAAAACGTTAAGCCGTTTTATTTAAAACAAGGTAATTCACAAATTCACAAGCAAATTGGAAATGCAAAATGAGTCATTTAACCATCGAAACGAAATCCCAAATACGCGAGGCAATAAAGTTTGGAAGGATCGTATCGCGCTCGTTGAGGCGGTAACTTATGTATTTTTATTTATTTATACCCTCGACGCTTTGTAAGATGTCAGTCATAATGAATATATTACCGGTAGCATCAGTATACTTGAAAATGTAATTATTTAAAGCCACCATCGGTCAGATTCTGATGAACAGCCTGATAACAATCACCCATTCACGCATTCTCCATCCACATCCATTACTGTTTCATATCCAATAACAACTTTTGCTTTACAAGACTCGACAGAAATAACTTAAAAATGCTAAATTGAACTCTAACTATTAAACATTTGAGTTGATTTTTGAACATCAATCTGGTAACTGCGGGAGTGCTAACTCTTTCATCTATCATAATCGTTCATGCTGAAAACAATCAAGATTGATATTTCTGCTGTTCAATTTTGGGCTTTATCCTACATATAAATAAAGTAAAAATTTGTATATTAGTGGGTTGCTTTGTCGGTGGATATCTAACCACCGACGGAGGCGCATGTAGGCGGCGTAACGAAGGGACCCACGGAAAATGACTAACGACATCTGCCTACCGCCTGTCAAATAACGGACAGATAATAAATGACCCCGATTGTTTATCATCAAATATATCATATATCATTATCGTGTTCTCAGCGCTTTGGGGAGCTGTGACTTGGTGCCATGATTAATACTGTTTAGTTAATTTTGAACTTGTAATATAAATAGTTGGGGGTAATTTTGAATGTCATCGGTGGATTGTTGGTGTTGTGGTTTTGTTTTATTATGTTTTTAAAATGAAATATGTTGTATGATTACATTGGTTTTTTTTCATTTCTCTCGCTTTTTTTTCGGCGTTAAGTTCTGCTAATGAACTTGCAAAATTGGGTGGATAGTGAAGAGCGGAGGGTCCTAACACTAGGTTCCCTCTGTCTATCCTGATAGTTGAGGTGTACAGCATCATGCTAAAAAAGTAACTTTAAAAAAAAGTATAAAGAGAAAAAGTTAATATTTATTCACAAATAAGAATTCTTCAAATCTAAACATAGGAATAACAATTGCACCATATATCCAAGCTCGACTACATTTTAAATTGCAAACTATGCAAGTTCCTCGACAGAAACTAAAAGTCATGTTTCATACTTTAGGTACAAGGATGCAGACTTTGAATATAAATCTCGTCTCGTCTTCTGTCATATAAGTCACACACGACAGTCCATGTTTACCAACTTACTTTACAAGGTTAACTGGCAAATTGAGATATACCATTTTATGCCTTATTGTGCTTAGTTTTAAAGATCAAGGGTGGAGTAAAAATAATTTGGCCTGACAAATGACAATAGACTTCGTTGTAGATGTCAGTTGTATGTCCATTTTGTTGGGACTAATTTAGGAAATGAGTTGTGTTGGTTGGTTGAGGTGTATTAGTATTGTCATTACTTAATTTTTGAGTTTAAAAATATTATTGATTGATATTTAACATTTTCATTTTCTTCTTTCTGATAACGAAGCAAAGCGCGGTGTTGAATTCCGCCACTCAACGCGCAGTGCCTCTAGAATTCTTGAGAAAGTGAGAAACGGAAGTGTTTTAATACTAGTTTCCCAGGTTCTGCCCACTTTGCTACTTGCAGAATATAGCGTAAAGCTAAACAAAATAAAAATACTACTGTGTCTGTTAACAAACAAAATAAAATAATTATGGACCCTATAGAACGCTACGTACGATGTTACGATCTGTAAATTTTAGGCAAGGAGAGAGTGATGTATAACTTCCCTCTATCTTCCCCGCAAATTGCGGATACATTATAAATTATTTAGGAAGACTGTCTGTGTCTGTTTGCTAGACAAATAAAGTGATAAATTATTTTACTTTGCAACTTTTCCACGAATCTGAATGGGTCATATTTTATTGATGTTTAACGTAATGGTATGGATCATAAATAAAATTAGATATATTTTAATACGCGGCGTTAAATTCCGCCACTCGACACGTAATCTCGCCCTTCGCCGAATCTTAGCCCTAAAGCATAGTATTAAGGCAATTCGTCCACTCTCGCTATATACGATATACAGCGTGAAACTACAAAAAAAAAAGAAAAGATTTTTCATTATAATACAATATCTTTTGTAGTCATTAACTTGAGCTTTGTCAGTTTATTATAGCGAGCTTTCAAACATCTTTAACACAGGAATAAGAAATAGGGAGGTACGAAATCATTTTTCAGGGCCACAATGTAACGACAAAATCAGTGTTTGTGAAAATTTTACTTTAGAATATAAAGGGTTTAAGTGAAAAACTTTAAGCGAAACGTAAAAGGACAGGCTTTTTGATGCAAAAAATATATTTTTTATAATGTAGTTAAAAGAAACCTAAAGTATTCTGTAGTTTGCGTTCATCTATTACAATTGTTTGGTATGGAGTAGTTCTAGTGACTAAAAAACATATTTAAAATACGTGATTTGCTATTGAAATTATTCTAGATTATACATTATCTTTGTTTGTATTCTAGCAATGTATACATATAAAAAATCTCTTCTTCTCTACTGATTTGGAAAGTTGAAATTTGATTTGTAGGTTTTGTGTTTGATAACCATTGATGCGCAGGAGCATAAGTTTTGCGATGGTTTTGGGTTCGATTCCCACTCAAGAGGATGTATGAATAATTATTAATATTATAATTTCTTCGCTCTGGTACCAAGGCTTAAGCGGCTTTGAGTTCCGCCACTATTAACGTTAGGTTTCCTCTACCTACCCTTCTATATGAGAAATAATGCGTGAATCTGAAAAATAAGAAACTGTAGGAACTGCAGGTGTAGGTGAAAAGGAGTACAAGTAAGAGTGAGTTACATGTAATGTAGGTTATGGAGTGCAGGAGAGAGTAGAGAGTATTAAAAGTGGATTTCTTGAAATAATATAATACAACCACCCTGAGAGGAATCCTGTTATATAATATTTTTAGTGCAAAATAAACGAAAACTCTCTCTCTTGTACCACACGCTTAATTTCCAGAGCGGCACAGTAAGCTTGATAAATGGGTGTCGGAATTTCAAAGGGGCACAATAGAGACCTGACCTGATATCGTTAATCAAAAAACATCTATCGTGTCGAGGTTGGAACGAATAAACAAACTAAAGAGCTATCAATAAGATGTCTTTTGATTAAAAACACTGTAATTTTTTTTACTGTATGTAGGTATGTATGTATTGAATATGAAAAATATTGTATCTAAGATAGAATTTGGTGATAAGACACTCTGGTTTTAAATATTAGTTTATTTTTATTTATTCACCAGAGTTTACAGACAGGTATTTAGCTTTCACTCTGTATCCTGCACGTATATATTAGGAACCTGGGGCCCTAGTGTTAAAACTTTTTTAATTTCGTTCTCCTTTCCACTATATTATTTATCAATACTTAAGAATACTAGACTAATAGGACTCTGCGTCCTACTTTCATAGATAAACAGGCGCCTATAGCAATATAACCTTTGAAAATAAACAAACAATAACCAACTAAGACTTGATAGGCGCACGCGTTATGACAAATGGTCGATCAATGTCAGTTTCTAATAGGATTATGCCCCCTAATGCCCTCGGGGCCTTCTGTACATGACAATGAAATTTTCTTATAAGAATGATGAAGATTTAAATTCAATTTGACGTTCGATTATACAAGAAGGTATTGGTGTATTGTGGGTTACTTTGTTATTTTATTTTCTTTTTATTATGTTTGAAGGCACTAATCACTAGTTGGTAGGCACTGATTAGTGCCACAATGTGGCGACATTGTTTAGACTTGATCTTTAATATTAAATTTAACGAAAAAAAAATTTCGATTTTCCATTTTAAAGTGTAAAATGGAAATGATTTTTTTCCCATTCCCGTAGGAATTACGAGAAATATATACATTTTGAAGCTCTAACATTCAGATTTAATCAAGTTATAATGGAAATATTTGCATGTAAAATTCCTTTCCGCCCGATGTTCAAGACATTCTGCGTTGATGGGTGGAACTCAACGCCGAGCTTTGTTTTGTTAAAAGACCTAGGAAATGAAAATAATTCACTCCGATTGAAAATAAAACTCAAAAACGAAAACGCAACGCAGCTGAAACGCTGTTCCGCGTTAGGACGACCAAAAAACCAAGACCTATATATTGATTTATTATATTTTAAGCCATTCCAGACTAGCTAGCTAATGATTTTATTATAACATTAATATATTTATCATCCCAACGATTCCTAGAACGTAGCAGGATGCGGGACGTAAAGGAGCCGGATACGGAAATTACTTCATCGACAAATTTATGCAGTTGTAAAGGAGAATTTATTTGAAACGAGCTACGTGTGAAGTCTCAGAGGTGCAGATTAAAGAGAAATAGAGATGTTGTTTATTGAATATCAGGATTTTTTGTGGAATTTAGGTTATTTAAATCAATTTGTGATGTTGCAAAAGTTGCTTATAGAAACCAGAATATTGTTTGTAAAAATCAGCTTCACGCTGTATCCCGCACACCGCAGGGTAGGCAGAGGGAATCTAGTGTTAAGACACTCCGTTAGAAACTGTTAGAAACTCCGTTCGAGACGTTCTGAAAGACTTTCCGAAGGCATTGCGTGTTGAGTGGCGGAACTCAACGCCGCGAAGAAATGAAAATATAAATGTAAATAAATATTTTATTTCCTCGAGTGTTGATCGAACCCACAACCAGTCGATTTTACAGTCACACTTTTTGCCCCTGCGCCATGACTGGCCTCAAATCATTATATAATTTACTTTAATCATTATATAATTTGCTTTACTTTAATGGATTTGGAAAGGAAGATTTATAAAAAAATAAATCAAAGGAATTACTGCTCTGGTTCATATCTCCGTGCAAGCAAAATAAGACGCGTAATTTAATCCTTTTGGACTAGTTGGGCACAGAGCGGGGAAAATGGTGTCTTGACGCTAGTTTATCTCTGTCTATCCTGCTAGATACAGGATAAAGAGTGAAGATAGGTAGTGAAGACTGCCCTTGCTTTTTCACTGATATTAAAATATGAAGTATTGTATCATGGCATGTCCATGTCAAAAAACATGTCCGATCCTTTACTAATAAGAATTAATAAATATTTCGAACGTTTCAATTTAAAAAATTAAAATAAATTAAATTAGCTTCACGCTGTATCCCGCACACAGCAGGGTAGGCAGAGGGAACCTAGTGTGCACTCCGTTCCCCACTTTCTGCCGGATTCTGGAGGCATTGCGTGTTGAGTGGCAGAACTCAATGCCGCGCTTAACCTCGACACCAGAGCGAAGAAATAGAAATAAAAATTTAAGTAAATATTTCATCTCCTCGAGTGGGGATCGAACCCATAACCAGTCGGTTTTGCAGTCACACCTCGTGCCGCTGCGTCACGACCGGCCTCTACGACGTTTCAATTTAGTTTTTATAATATATTTTTCACCGTCAGAAAGAAAGCAACCTATTACAAAGTTCAGCTACATTCACACTGTCCCCAAAACCATGCGTGTGTCACAAACCGATGGCATCGCCTAATAACTCATAGCAAGAGATCTTTATGTTATGGATACTGAAAAATTTATGTTCCGGAAAAATTACATCAAAGAAACGTAATGTTTGTGAAATGATCGTAAATCAACGGTGTAACTCATTTTTCGAGCGGCGTCTCAAAGGGGAGGATGTTTGGGCGCCGTAATAAGTTGTGAATATAATTACGGCGTTCAATTTTAAGGTCGTTTCCAAAGGAAAACGACCTCAAAATCTACAATTCAACAATCATTACAACCAACAAGTAATACAAATATTGCGTTGAAGTCCCAAAAAAGATAATTTGCTGTATAGCTAATAATATTCAAGCCGTCGTTGTGTAGCTGTAAACCCGAAATTTATTTGTTCGATTCCCAGACAGAGAAGGAATTATTTTCTGTTCCTAGCTGTGGTAAAAAGACTAAAGCGCGGCGTTGAATTCCGCCTTTCACCATGCAATATTTCAAAAATTAGGCGGAGCGTGGGTTACGGAATATTTTTTACTAGGTTCCCTCTGCCTACCTTCTCCATACAGGATGCAGCGTAAAGCTGAAAAAATATCACAAATACAAACAAACCAACATTAACCAACTATATATAGTTTAAACAATATTATATTCTGCACCTATACAGGTTGATTTTTTATGTAAATCAGTCATATAAAACCTATCATTAAGCATAATTTGCCGTCGATTCGCCGTACGTACGTAATTAGGGGTCGCAAGCAACGTTATTTGCTCGCGACTCACTTTCATCAAAAAGTAATTTCAAATAGCAATTCTTAAGGAAACCTTGTAATAATTTGTTTATAATATCTTTGGATTTCTTTGTTTTATTCTTTATGTAAGTTTGTACCTCTTTTGAAATGTATAGAAATGTGTTTTTTTTTGTAGAATTCATCAAATATTTGATATTTGGCACAGTGCAATTGTTTCTGATTGTCACATTCAAATTGTCAGCTTTGTGACTGTTGAGGAGCCGTGGTGCAGCAGCACAGCTGACTGTAAAAACGACGGTTGTGGATTCGCTTCTCACTCAGTGGATCAGTTTGTTTTCATTTTCTCGCTAAAATGGCAGACAACGTGCGACGTTGAGCTGCGCCGTTGGCTTCAATTTATAATGTCTCGAAAGGAAACACTTTAATAGTATGTTCCATATGTAAATGCTACAATGTGGAATATTACAATAATGAAGTTTCATAATTATAGGTCCATAGGAACAAAACTAATATAGATTTGACAGAACGGCATTGAGATTATATCTCTTTAAAAAGCAGGAAACAAACTAGTCTTGTTAAAAAAAAACACATATACTTTTCAAATCTTTCATCCGCTTAAAGCTTATACTAAAAGCTTAAGCCTCTTTTTTCAATACAAGGTTACATATCAAATAAGCATGACAATTTATGTACTCACCTACATTGTACAACATGTCCACAAATTAGTTAAGTTTTGCTTCACGCTGTATCCCGCACATATCTCGGCAGGCAGACGAAACCTGGCACCTAGTGTTAAGATACTCCGTTTATATTACAGGACTTCTGTTATTGACTTGAACCACTCTTTGAGTGGCGGAACTCGCTCTGCCTCGTTACAAAAGCCATAAAATAAAAATATTAAATGTTTCATTTCCGCGAGTGGAATCGAACCTACGTCTGTCGTGCTTACAGTCACACCAATGTGTTATAAGTTAAATTGTGAACACGATTTTATTACATTATTATATATCTGAGTGTCACCGAGCGCCATAACTCACTTGTAATCTATTCAACACCGTTCTGCATTGAAACTATTAAATCTATTAGATAGGTACATAGAGTAAGTGTTTGTTTGTTAAATGTTATGTAGTATAGCTTCACGCTTTTTCTCGCATAGCGGCCTAGTGTCGATATACTCTGTGTTGAGTTTCACACACGAATTTGAGACATTATGTTTCAAAATATTTGATAGAATTCAAACCAACGGCCCTCATTTACTATGCCTATGATAGTCATAGTAAATGATAGTAACCTATCTATCTTTACTTTAATATAATAAAGCTAAAGAGTTTGTTTGGTTGAACGCGCTAATGTCATGAATTGAAAAAATATTTTTGTGTTTTTATAAACTGCCCTCAGGCCTGAGATCAATCTTGAGAAAACCTTATCTCAAGATCTCTCTCAGTCTTGAGAGCGGTTTATAAATAGTAATCTTAACTATTTCCATTTGACAAAGCGGGTGAAGCCGCATAAAAAAGCCTAGCAGAGTATAAAATAACATTCTGTTCACGGTTTATCTGTAGATATCTGTTTTATTGAGACCTTTATTATTAAGTATAAACAGGGCCATTACTTGGATTTATCGCCTCGCTTCGTGTCCGAAGGTTGGTAATTACACGCATGTATCATTCCTCATGCTTGAAAGTTTGCAATTCGATTTAATATTGTATTGGATAAGTATAAAAAGTTGTAAATATTTTATAATTGGTGTCATGTGACAGTGTCTGAGTGTCTGAGGTTGTGAGTTCGATCTCCGCCCGGTTAAAGATAACAGGTATTACAAAAAGAAATGTTTAGCACTAGTTATATTGATTTAAGCCTTTCTAATAATTTTGAATTTGATTTGATTTAATTTTGATAGCTGGATTTTTTTTATACGACTGGTTTTTCTATTAATAGAAGGAAAATATATTTTTCGATTATTAATAAAATATAAGATAAAGGTTCTGGTTTTTGAACGAGATTAAGAAAGGACCGAATACAATATCAGTGTAAATGGTAAAATATGAGAACAAGTGAATGAAGTGGTATATTTGGAATGTTCAATAAAGATGGAAGATACGAGATGGATGTGGAAAAGCGTATTGCTGTCGGTAACAAGGTTAACTGTGCCTTAGCTGCATTGATGAGACGGCGAAACGTCACAGCTGCGCGATTGGCCGTACACAATGCAGTGTTGGTACCGACGTTGTTATACGGCAGCGAAACGTGGGTATTACAGAAGACGAATGAAAGAAAGACGAATGCTATGGACATGCGATCTCTTCGTAGGATATGCGGAGTCAGCTTAGCTGATCGAATCCGCAATGAATGGCAGGTACTACCAAGAATGTCACCAACCAACCAAGAAAATGCTCAGCTGGTTTGGGCACGTAGAACGAATGTGTGATGAAAAAATCACACTTTGTGCCCTTGCACCACGACTGGCCCCATATTTTTAAAAGTAGATATTTAAAAATAACCTTTGATCAATTTCTAGCATTGAGTGTTAACGCTACAGTCTATCTGAATAAAACTAAGAAATGCCTAGTTTTGAAACAATAAAAAATAAACATAGACTCAACCAAGCCCCAATGTAAATATTATAATTAAAATCCAACTGTCAACCTTGACGACGTCAATCAGATAATTTCAAGGCGGAAACGTCGATAATGTCATAATATGAGCGCTAATTACTGGCTGTGTAGCATTAAAATATTACCGACACGAATTAAACGTTAATCGCTGTCGTTAAATACACAAGATACGTTTCCTTTACAGTGTACTGTGTTAGTGTAAGCGGGTTGTTTTTTTTTTTTTTAAATATTTTTTTTAGGGGAAGAAATCCTGTTTCGGAATTCGAACGATTTCAAACTGGCAGATATTTGGGTCGTCCGAATATCCACTAAACTCCGCGGCGGAAGCTTGCACAATAGGGTGGTGGGTAACCCTAGATGGTCTGATTGAAGTAGCACGCTGGGGCAACCAGCTTACATCTTTTTGGGCTAGTTCATTAAATTTTCCCAATCTGACCATTCTTTCGTTCACATACGTTCAAGCGTGAATGTTCATGGTGAATGGTGAAGTTTGAAATAACTTGCTCTTCTCGCTGCCTCTTCCCGATCAACCATCTACAACAACAACTAACCATCAGGAGTGGACCGCGTAACAAAACTTGGTCGCGGTTAAGACTATGGCCGGCAAGGAGAGGTCGTTCCCTAAGTGTAACTTTAAGCTATATCATTATTTTTGCATTTTTACCAAATATTGTTTAAGAAATCCAAAAATAACTGACTAATAAAAAAATATTAAGACGCTATAATTGTAGCCGCACCTCGTTGATTTATATGGCAGTATAGCCCTCGTTTATTCGCTTACGACATACGTCTTGTACATTACAGACATCAAATTATCTCAAAATGGCCGCCATATACAAGTTTATTTCGCAATTTACCTTTAATTTTATATTATTTTTGTTTTATTTTACAAAAATCATTATCTTTTATTGAGTTAGGCAGGAAGTAAGTCTGTTTCTCGCTTTCCACACAATTTGATGAAAAGGATGATGTGGAAAAGAATTTAATATTTTTTACAGATATATAATAAAAATAATTCATTTAAGTCCATCGCAAGGGCAACAAGAGTACGATTGTAAACGCGACGGTGGTGTGTTCGACTCCCACTCTTGACAAAAGTGTCTTAATATTAAGTTCCCAGGTTCCCTCTGCCTATAATGCTATGCACAGGGATACAGTGTGATACGAAAAAGGTATAAAAATTTGCTTTCTTGGTATACCTATTAACCAACAGATGTTTTATAAAGTCTATTACACATTCTTCAACAGAAATACTAGTAATGGAATAAAAAGCATCATAATCTATTCTAATAGAATTACATTCCAGAACAATTTTTATACATATTAATACAAGTTTTTATGAATTTTTGTAACGACTACTGTTAGCATGTATAGATGTAATAAAAATAATTGACTTTAATTTCCAAGTAACTCCATATATTGTAGACTTGTAGCCGTTAAGTATATTGTTATTGTTGCATTAAACTTTACGTTTTCAGCTTAAGCTGGTTTTTTACTTTATTTTTCTTTGTATTTTGTATGTAAGTTAGGTCAAATGATAGGACGCTCCGTTCTCCACTTTTTGCCTGAATTCCAGACACAGTGCATTTTAATTGGTAAAATTTAACACCGCCTTAAGTTATAATTTATATTAATATTTCTTTAATTTTATTAATTTTTAAACCTCGTTATAATGTATTTTGTTGAAAAATTCAAGCATCAGTTAAAAGCTATAGATGATTTAGTTAATTATAGATTTGATTTCCATTGGAACTTTCGACAAAGCTGATCCGCCACTCAACTCACAGTGTCTCGAAATCTCGTGTCCTTAAGCGTAAAATAAATAACGAAGTGGGTTAGCACTATTTTCCCTTCCACTCTTTTCCAACTAACCTGCTATATACGGGATACAGAATGAAGCTGAAGAATAAAAGATATAAAATTTTCTATATTACACTAGAGGACGCGCGCGGCTTCGCCCGCTTATTAGGAGTGAATTCTAAAAAAAACCACGAAACACGTGTTCAATAAAATATTTTTAACAATCTGAATTTATTTTTTTTATAAAAATCGGTGGCAATTTAAAGATTTTTCCATATAAACTTTTAACCCCTTATTTGAACCCTTAGGGGGTGAATTCTTAAAAACCATGAAACACATGTTCAATGAAATATTTTTAAGAGTCTGAATTTCAAATTTTATAAAAATCGGTACAGATTTTTTTTTTTCCATACAAACTTTCAACTCCTATTTCATCCCTTTAGGGTTAAAATTTTTCAAATTCCCTTCTTAGTGGATGTCCAGAATATGAAAATAAACATCTGCCCAAATTTCACGTTTTTACCATCAGCGGTTACGGCTCTGCGTGCGTCTTACCTCAGTCAGTCAGCACAAGTCCTTTTATATATATAGATAACAATAAGAAAAAGCATGGCTGGTACATAATATGTATCTCATATTAATTTTTAATACACTAAGTCTAAACTAAAGATAGATAATCGCGACCCGGGCTCGCCCACCGAGGGTTCCGTAAAAAAATGTAGGCTTTGAGCTTACTCTGAAATTTAGACTTAGCTAAGCCAGAGCCCTTTCATATGATACCTCACTTGAACTAACGATACCAAATTTTGCCCCCTTTTAAAGGTTATTTTTTTAGAATTTAATCATATATGTACAATTTTCAGAGTTTTTCCTGAATTAGTATTTCCTTCCTTCCTGAAATCATGGGGTTGTAGATCTGAGCATATGATTTGAATTTCAACTCGATATCTTCAAGCGTTTTTGAGGTAAATGCTCTTGACAGACAGACAGACAACAAAGTGATCTTATAGGTTCCTGTTTTCCTTAAAAGGTACGGAACCCTAAATATGGAGCAAATATCACTAAACTTACTTATTTCTTTACCAAGTTCCATACAAATATAACAATTCATGGATTGCGTGTGATTAGCATGCACTGAGCGTCGAAGCGGGTGCGAATATTACAAGGCGACACGGTGTGAGGTTCCACCACCCAACACGAAGTAAAAACAATAATCATTTTAATATTATTATAAGTACTATAAAAATGAATAGTTTCCATTTCCGTTGTAGTTTTTTATTAGCACTGACTAGGAGTTCCACTGTTAATCATAATCAAAATCTTTTACAAAAATATTATATACAGAACGGAGGACGGATTTAGATTCGAATACCCCATAGGAGAATGCATTAACTCTTCGTAACAACTTCTCTTCTTCGTAACTTTGGTAACAATACAAAGCACGACTGAGTTTCGCCACTCCACACACTATGTCGATGGCAAGTTATTTATTTAAGTAAATTTTACATATATATATATATATATATATATATATATATATATATATATATATATATATATATATATATATATATATATATATATATATATATATATATATATATATAAAAAAAAAAAAAAAAAAAAATAGCTTCACGCTATATCCCGCACACAGCAGGGTAGGCAGAGGGAACCTAGTGTTAAGACACTCTGTTCCCCACTTTCTGCCGAATTCTGGAGGCATTGCGTGTTGAGTGGCAGAATTCAACGCCGCGCTTAACCTCGACACCAGGGCGAAGAAATGGAAATATAAATTTAAGTAAATATTTCATCTCCTCGAGTGGGAATCGAACCCACAACCAGTCGGTTTTGCAGTTACACCTCGTGCCGCTGCGCCACGACCGGCCTCAATATATATATATATATATATATATATATATATATATATATATATATATATATATATATATATTATATATTAGTATATATTATTAAATGGACTCAAAGCTAAGTAAATCAGCTTCACCCTGAATCCTGCACATAGCAGGGTAGGCAGAGGCAACCCAGTGTTAACACTACGTTCTCCACTTTCCGCAGAGTTATGGAGGCATTGCGTGTTGAGTGGCGGAACTCAGCGCCGCGCTTTGCTTCGACACCAGAGCGAAGAAATGAAAATATAAATGTAAATAAATATTTACCTTCCTCGAGAGGGGATCGAATCCACAACCAGTGGATTTTACAGTCAGACAAACACAATAAATAAACCCGTTTAAAAACTAAACACGGGCAAAGTTGCTTTATATAACAATATAAGTAATATGGACTAATAAAAAAAGCACAATTTTACAATCTAATAAAGAACTTAATGTTCATACAACGTCTATTATGTAAGATACGTGACTCTTACATTGTAATGAAATTACTATGGCGTGCGTTTTAAATCAGTGTTGTTTAGAAATAAAGATATTATAAATTTTGATTATTATTTATGTATATTTAGTTGTATATTTAGTACATTATGAAGTATGTTATTATCACCATTTTTGATTATAATCTTCGATATTTTGCTCTGGCTTAATATGTTCCTCTCTTATTTTATTTAGATGAGAAAGATGAAATTTTCTAATAAATAGGTACTTGTGATATAATTATCAATGACTAATAATAATTAATAATATTTACTATACTTAATAACAATTCATAATTAATAGTTAAATGATAAATTGCTACAAATTGTTTACAATATGCTCTATTTTATAGTCCTTTCGAAATTGCTTTCTAAATAATAGATATCAATATGATATGCGATTCATAGAATAAAGGCAGGAAAACAAAAACAAGTTATTCAAATCATTACGTATTCTTAGTTGTTACAGAAATTAAAGTTATATAAGGAGGCAAAAGGTTGTGAGTTCGATTCCGACACGAGGAAATGAAAGATTTAATATTTTCATTTCTTCGCCCTGATGCCCAAAGCGGTGAGTTCTGACATTCAATACGTAATGCTTCTAGAATTCAGCGAAAGCGGAAATAGAGACCAGAGAGTCTGAACTCTCCTTCTACCTACTTTGCTACATGAAGGATACAGCGTGAAAAAAAATATTATATAATAATACTTAATCATACAAAAAGTTTTGTTTAAGCGATACATTTTCAACGTATAAACATTTTATCGCATTAAGACACTAATTATAAGTGAAAATCGGTTTAACCTGCCACACGTCTACACTCTTTACTTTTACAACACAAAATACGTTATTAAGTTACAAAAAAAACTTTAAAGAAAAATCGACTCTATCTTCAGTGTACAAAGAACAATATTGTTTCTACAAAATGTTTATACAGGTTGTTCATTTTTAGTTCTTCCCTATATAATCTACGACTAAGAGACATATTAATTATACATACTCTAGTGTTATCATGAAATAAATTTTTAATTGAGCCCTTCGTGCCTTTATCTTAGTTTTTATTTGACAAATGTGTTGGTACAGACGGACATCTGTATATAGCTACCTGAACTCACTCACTAATAATGGGTGTACTTTATTTATTGCCCTTTCGTAGATAGTGGATTCGAATTTAGTGTTTTATTTTATGGTTCGAAGCTATTTAGTGATAAGTGGATTGAAATATTGTGAGAAGTATGTTTTGTTATAGGATCTGTTACTTTTTTTTATTAAGTAGTGTAGCATCACTTTATTGTTTCTTATTTTTCGCTTTTATTGATTATTAATTTAATTACTAAAATTAATACTGAATATTGCTAATGAATATCATTGTAGGTTCAAATCCAAATCGGGGTGTAGTATGTAAGCTTTCCCTGCATTAATATCCAAAAGGTTACATTTCTACATCGATTGAATGTAATATCGATGAAAGTATACAAGGAATGATTTGACTCTATGCGTCTTTAAATTTTTCTTGCTATAATGGAAATATGACGCATCACAAAGGTACAGAGTTGGATTGTAACGCGAACTCGACACCCCGCTTTATCTTGTTACCCGAGCGAGAAAATAAAAATAATTAATATTCCCGACTGGAAATCGAACTCAAAATGAACGACTTACCTGCAACCGAGATACTGACCTCAAATTAGTTTACATTTTTTTTTTACTAACCTCACACTGTATATGTGCAGTCACACAGCACGGTAAGCAGGTTGACAGTAGTTTTCA
Organism: Heliconius erato x Heliconius himera; assembly: GCA_013421005.1. Classification (NCBI taxonomy): domain Eukaryota; kingdom Metazoa; phylum Arthropoda; class Insecta; order Lepidoptera; family Nymphalidae; genus Heliconius; species Heliconius erato x Heliconius himera. The sequence goes on along the minus strand of JAATLQ010035893.1, from coordinate 14,041 downwards.
CTTCGTTCTCATTAAGTTACATCCATTTCCCTCTTTACGCGCAATTCCACATTTCATACCCTCAACTGAGAGTCGAACCCACAGCTATCTCGTTTACAGTCAGAAGCTGGGCCTTTCAAAGTTTATCAATACATATTTTATAAATAATATATTAAATCGATACCCCTTCACCAATAATATACATAAGAATATAACAGCCTCTTGATAATTCAATGAACTTAAAGGCTTTCGCAGTCGTTTCTATGGAATGGAGACGATAAAACTCGACATTTATGCGCAAGTGCTAACAAAATATGCCAACGTTATAATTAAACCAATGCGATACATATTTTATTGTTCTGACATTCAAAATTTATGATAATTTATAAACTGTTCAATATTAAATTGGACGATAAAGACTTAAAGTTATAATTTAGAGTGTATATATGATTATTAAATGATCGAGTTCTGTTAAATATGTATGTGTTTGGTGTGTGGAATAGTTAATATTATTTTATTTGGTTATAATGTAATTTTGAATGCAAGCAACCTGTCTTATGTTACTGGAGCAAAAATAATATTACTTTTTAATAAGAATTACGTTTTGTTCGCTATTTAAATTATTAAATAATTTATTTCCAAGCTAGATTCTAAAATAAAAACATTGTGCTATAGTTCAGATGCTATCCCACTGTGCCAAGAGAGCGTCACTTATTGATATACTTTTTCCATGTAGTTTCACGTTTTTTTCCTCAAAGCAGTGTAGGCAGAATAAACTTAGTGTTAAGGAAACTCTATGACCCATTTATTAATCGATAAATATCGTGCTGATGGTGGGACTTAATTCAGCGTTTTAGCGTTTTGTCAGCTACGGCGGGGAAAATTCTTCAAAGAGGAGCGAATGATATATCTACAACCATTACGTTTACAAACAGATACTGGCCTCAAATAGATGGGTTTTTTTAATTTAACTTAAGCTGGAGTTATCCACGCTCTATCCCTAGTGTGGTAGTCCGAGAGAACGGAGCGCCAAATGCTACGGTCTTTGCATACCTTTTTCGCCTCGCTCACTGTCATTAACCTCTTCATACGTGCCCTCCGGGGAATAGACTGTGAAGGCTAATTGAGGCCTCTCCCTGTCTCTCTTATTGCTCTCCTTTCCATAATAAATCTTTTTGATATCGTCACTCATTCATTCGACGTGCCCAAACCAGATAAGCACGTTCTTCTTCATTCTCACCGTGACATCCTCGCTAGTACCTGCCATTCTGTGTATCTCTTCATCGCAGATTTGATCAAAAAAGCTAACTCGCCTATCCTACGAAGAGATCGTATCTCCACAGCATTCATATTTCTTTCATTCTTCTTCTGTAATTCCCACGTTTCGCTGCCGCATAACAGCGTCGGTACCAGCACTGCATTGTGTACGGCCAAAAGTAAAGCTGTGCTGACGTTTCGCCATCTCATCAATGCAGCTAAGGCATCCTTAACTCTTTTACCGGCTGCAATGTGCCTTTCCGCATTCATCTCCTATCTTACATCTGTACTGAACTTTAAAAATGTACCACCTGTATATTTTTGTTATTTTTTTATTTTTATCCAGCACATAGCTGGATGTGCAGAGGTAACCTGGGAACCTGGTTTAGTAAGAGACTTAGTTTCCATTAAAACACGTTTTTCATTTTCCACCGAATTCTGGAAAATTTGCACGTTAAGTAGCGGAACTCAACCCCTCGCTTTGCCTCGTTATTAGAGCGATAAAATGAAAATATTCAATATTTCATTTTTTCGAGTGGGAATCGAGCACACAACCTGTCAATATATAAAATATGTCGCGTTTGCAGTCGCACACTTGTGCGCCTGCGCCACGACTGGCCTCATTATAATTTAATACATTTAGTTATCGCAAAAATTATGCAAGAATAATTTAAAATTAAACAAGTAACGTGCATCTGCGTGTAACATATTAAATTAGATAAGAAATAACACTTGAATTCTGAAAAACAAGTATTTTTTTATTTTAAAAATGATAATCCAGTCTTGAAATATATTAAAGTTAACTTTATGATAATGTAGCTTACTTGGTAGTGTATACATTATTATTTGGATAATTGCTACCATAATATGTTTTTAATTCTATAATCACTTTGACGTGTTTGTATTTCTTATTTTTTGTTTTCAGCTTCACGCTGTATCCAGCACATAACAGCACTCTGCTGTATACCTGTCGGTAGAGGGAACCTGGGAACTTAGTGTTAAGACTTCACGTTAGGACACTTCTGTTCCCTACATTTTTGAGATATTGCATGTTAAATGGCGGAATTCAGCGCCGCGCTTTTTTTATATTAAATATTTAATTTTAAAGTCACACTCTTGTTTGTGCCTTTAGGCTACGACTGCTTTATTATTGTTATTACTATTGGTTTATCTTTATTATTTTATTTCGCATATAGTAGAGTGGGTAGAGGGAATCTACTGCTGCAACACTCCATTATCTACGCATCGATAAGTTTTCAATATATGACGTGCTTTGAGGCGGAACTTAACTCCGCGCTTTGTTAGGAAATGAAAATAAATTATATATTTTGGAAATTCTTCCTTGGAGTGGATATCGATAACTATTACGGTTACAGTCAAACACAGTCTTACCACTGTTCACTTTTGCTTTATAAAGTCGTTATAATATAGTGGCGCATGATAACAGCGTCAGATTGTAAAGACAACTGTTCTAGGTTCGATTCTGATATAAATATAAATTTCCTCTATCTAATTATATGACAGAGGGCGTTGTTGGGTTAGAATGAGGTGTAGGAATAGGGAGCCCTTGCCCACCCCAATATAGTCTGGTGCCCACCTCACAAATATTAATAGCTAAAAAAACCTCCCTGAAAAATAAATAAAAAAATCTTTACACGAACAGATTTGTTCAAGGCCAAAGTCCAGGCCCTCCTGAAGTTTTTGTAGATTGGGGGGAAAGCGAGGAACATGGTGTCTTATAACTACGTCCCCTCTACTTACCTATTCATACCATGCAATGTAAAGCTAAAAAAACATATAAATGTAATGTATATTTAATTTTCAATTTTATTAACTTAATAAAATTTTATCACACACTTTATTTTTAAATATTGCAACAGAAAAACCTTATACATATACGTAAATGATTATTTTATAGATACTATAATTTTTTACGACCTACTTTACCTAGTAGAGTGAATATGTTAAGTTTAAATAAAATATTTATGTATAATACTTATTAAGGAAACGTATAAAAAGTTGTACTTGAATTTGAATTTGGGATTTGAACCCGCGCCTTTTTGAAAATCGCCCCAGGACGCTATGTAAAAATTTTCATATGTTTTCTTAATAAATATTTTTCTTTCCTAAGTGTGAAATAACACTTTAAAAATGTTTAAAAAAAAATATGCGTATTTACCAATTTTGAAATAGCTTTAGCTTATATTTGTATTTTGCTAGTCATCATTTGCAACTTTGTTTAATGGACTTTAATTTTTTGACTTGGACTTGGATTTTTTGATTTTTGAATGTAAAATTAAAGATCTCGTTTTTTCTCATTACTCTCGGAATTTCGAGAAATCCTCTCTCATTTCTTTCCTACAATCCCTAACCTACCGACATGCCAAATTTTAAACTAGAAACCGTTTAAAAAAGTCTAGTGGATTCGTCTCTGCGCTGCCTGTCAGCAGCCATGTAGTAACGCAAATTTTTTTATGATACGTTGATAAGATTTTTGTTTTCTTGTCAATATCTGATATAAAATGTTAGTACAAACAGTCTAGTTAGCATTTATAATAATAATAATATAAACCTTAATATAGTAATGTTTTGTGATTTACGTAATAATTAATTATAGATACATAATAGATTATCTATAATTAATTATTACGTAAATCACAAAACAATCGCAAAAGGAGCAATTAGTGTTGTGCTAGTGTCGATAGTCTAGACGGATGTCGATAACATTCCGCACGGCACGACGTGACTGTACAGTGTAATGGTACAACCTTGTTCGAACACTTGCCAAGAGAAATACAATCTTATTTTATAAAAAATAAGGAAACAAATGCTGATTTAAAAAAATTGCAGGTGATCAAAACGTGAGCTCGATTAAAAAATGTGATTTGTGGCTGACTCTTAGCGTGTTTTATTTTGCGAGGCGTGTACGTGACGGGCAGTCGGTAGACGTAAAAAGACGCCGCCGCATATGATTTAGATGAGAATTTTTACGCAATTTGAAAATTTTTGTCAGGCCATCCAATTTTGTAATGTTGGCGTTGTGATGTTTTTGTATAGGAATTCTAACGATATTGTGTTTCATTTTAAATATAGTAGGTATAATTTGTGAAATATGATAAAGTATGAACCAATTATATCAATTCAAATTACCAAACGTTTGAATGTAGAAAGAAAAAAAATTAGTATTCAAAAAAGCACAGTGCAATATTTGACAGATTGTAGAGTAAATACTTATATTGCAGAATAAATGTTATCTAATATTAATATTGAACAATTCACTTGCGCCGATCAAGATACAATATTAAATTTAACACGATATTAAATTCAAACTATGACTCTACCTATCCCGATATATGCGGGATGAAACGTGAAACTAAAAAATGAATAAATAGTCTAACACAAAACCAAAAAAATACAAACTTCCATTCTATTTCCGTCACAATCATAATGTGTGCAACAAAAACACGACGATTAGCATCAAAGAGTCGTGATTGTCAGTCATCATTCACACCTGTCAGTGTCAAGAGACGGAGACGGGGCAACGGGCACAGCGTTTTGTGCTGCGAATAAATCACTTTTGAAGTAATTTATGTTTATGTTTAGTGTGGTTTTGATGTTTTATCGATAGATTTTTTATGGTTTACATTGACAATGATACTCATGATATGTGTTGTATAATAATTGTTAGTTCATTTGTTGCCCGGGGAAATGTTAATATTTAAAAGAAAATTATTTGCATACATTTACGAGATGTCGAATATATAAAAAATGGACAGAAAATAATAAGCTAATGCCAGGCGTGGGGCAGGAGCACAAATTGTGAGTGTAAGTGTGACAGGTTGTGGGAACTCCCAGCCGAGGAATTATTAAACTAAAAAACTATTTAAATATTTATTCAACTCTTCAACTTCAGCCACGCAATACACAATAAATTAGCGGAAAATGGGAAACGGATTAAGGTTACTAGGGTCTTTCTGCCTATCTTGCTGTTGTGCGGAATACAGCGTCAAACTAGAAAATATAACAAACTAGGAAATATCGACAATGCTCCACATTCCCTCATCACTCACAGCGCCTCATGTTTGACAAGGCGGGCGTCCACAAAAAGAGACGGTTAATAAACACGATGACAGCTGACTTTGATGTGTCACACGCATTAATTAGGCGGAGTGGATTAGTTTGGGCAGTTTGTTAGATATACATTAGTCATTTTTACTAATGTATTATTTTTTTAATTGTAGTTATTTTATATTATTAATAATATTCGGCGTTATTTTATGGTGTTCAAAGTTTATTAGTTTAACACAAAATAATGATTTTTGTTAATAATTATTATTTAATTCTCATTTTTAACAACTTCCAAAAATTAAATCATAAGCTTCCAAGCATGTCTGTCTACTAAAATATGGAAGTGCAATTCTGTTTGTATATTTGTTCATCAAAGTGTTGAACACTAAAATTAAAAATCTATTTATTATTATAGTTATTAAAAAAAATTAAAATAAATTAGCTTCACGCTGTATCCCGCACACAGCAGGTTAGGCAGAGGGAACCTAGTGTTAAGACACTCCGTTCCCCACTTTCTGCCGGATTCTGGAGGCATTGCGTGTTCAGTGGCAGAACTCAACGCCGCGCTTAGCCTCGACACCAGAGCGAAGAAATGGAAATATAAATTTAAGTAAATATTTCATCTCCTCGAGTGGGGATCGAACCCACAACCAGTCGGTTTTGCAGTCACACCTCGTGCCGCTGCGCCACGACCGGCCTCGGTTTAAATTATGGTTATTGAAATATATATACATTTATGTGAAGCCGGTTTTAAAGTAGAACCCTTTAAACATGCATTCTCCTATCTTGTAACCAAAAACAGAATAGAATATAACCAAATAATATTTCTAGGCATTTGGCATTTTTTTTATTATTAACAAAAAAATATACACGTTGCACCTGTATAAGCCAAATACGTAGGTATATAAAAAATAAATTTCTTTCCTTATACGCCAACAAAAGATGTTTCAAATTCAATTTCTTCACGAAGATTTCTGATCATCGCCATTTAAGGTAATAACTTTCAACGAAAAACACAAAAACCAATATTAAAACACTTCTAAGCAAAGCAATTTGAATGTAAAAAGCAAAGTAAATTTATGAATAGCGGCACATCTGTATTCTTTTGAGCGGTCAATAAAATTGAAATGCGCGACCGCTCGAGCGTCAAGTCCATATGCAGTAAAGCAAACGGGATGCAATGGCGCGATGATTCCATTATTTTTTTACAAGTTTTTAGTATTCCTTTGTTTGATGTTTGGCAAATATTGCTTTTTAATGTAAAAAAGCGAAATATAAAAAAGAATATTCGATATATTGTAAGTATATTTTCATTTTTTCATTCGGGCAACAAGAGAAAGATAAACTCAGTACACAATGTTTCGAAAATTGAGCAGGAAGGAAGGAGATCAGAGTGTCTTAACACCAGGTTCCTTCTGCCTATCTTAGTAAACTCGCATCCGTCTAATCCGCTTTAGGTACGTGAAAAGGCGTGAAATTGGCATTTGTGACGTATAACTTATACAACTTCGATTTTTTTTAAGAAAAAATACTCGAATATGTTGAATCAAAAATACTATCAACTTTTCTTTTAGTTTCACGCTACATTCTGCACAAATCAGGGTAGGCAGAGGGAACCTGGGAACCTAATGTTGAGTTACTCCGTTTTCACCAAATTCTCGAGGCATTGCGTGTTGAGTGGCGGAACTCAAAGCCGCACTTTGCCTCATTACCAGAGCAAGACATTAAACATTATAGTGTGGTAGTGAATTTACTCTCTCCATGAGATGAAGAGACTTGGGTGGCAAAAGTCACCGCACAAACACAATATCAATACAAATAAAAAAACCCCTACAGAACCACTATTTGTAAAACGATTAAAACTAACCAACTTTTTCTACCTCTATTGTACTTTGATTTATGCGTCGTCACGTATATATCGAATGGGCGGGGGGTCCGTCTGTGCATGTGAAGTTGAAAAACACGACGGCTGCCTTATTAAGTGATGGCAGCGGGTTACGATATCATCATGTAGGGGTTAGATAGCGTTAATTATATTTCTTTTTAAATGGAAATAAGATAAAATGTGACAGTTGTGGGTTCGATTTCCATTTGGAAGCGAGGATTTTTTTTTTCTTGAAATTTTCATTTCTTCGCTCTGGTAACAAGCCAAATCGTAGCGCTGAGCTCCGCACCTCAATGTTTTGACAAATATGCGGTAATGTAGGTTCATCGCCTACCCTGTTATATGACAGCGTAAAACTAATGGAAATAAATATAAGATAGTGATAGTTTACTGCCTAATCTTATTTTTACATAACTTTTATTTAGATAAATGAAACAAAGGGTGTGACAATAATAGTCTAAGTATATGAAAGAAATGAAATTTGGGGCCTTGGAGCCTTAGCTGCATTGATGAGACGGCGTAATGTCAGCACAGCTGCACGTGTACACAATGCAGTGTTGGTACCGACTCTGTAATACGGCAGCGAAAAGTGGGTATTACAGAAGAAGAATGAAAGAAAGATGAAAGTGGTGGAGATACGATGTCTTCGTTGCGATCAAAGTACTAGTTAGAATGTCACGGTAACATTCGAAACACGTCACAAGTAAAAAGTATAAGAACCTCGAGAGGATTTGTATGGAGAAGTTGATGAAAGAGGACGAGGCGAAAGAGGTGTGCAGAAACTGTTCTCTTTGGGTACCTCGTTAGGAATACAGCGTGAACGAATAAAACGTAATTCAAAATTTGATTTTTATATATTTTTTGTGTATTGAATTTAAACCTACACCACTTGCCAACATCCGATAAAATAAATATACATACATCGTATGAGCGTTTAATCTGTATTGTGTTGTAATTAATCTGTACACATAAAAAGAATAACTTGACAGCTGACCATTGCAAATGGCGTAAGTAAAGATGTCATAAAAATTATTTTACATTCTCCTAATTACATAGGGTAAAACTTTTTGATTTATGTTGCGCCAACCTTTACCTACGGTCTTTTATATCGTGTGATTAAGGTGACGTAATATATATCTATAGCCTATAATCCTAAACTTACACGAATAATAGACTATATAACCCAAACAAAAAAAATGTATCCAGTAGTTCCAGATATTAGCACGCTCAATCAAACAAAACTTTTTTAAGCTCTTAATTCTGCAGTAAGAAGAGAGAACTCAGAGCTAAGATACTTCGTTCTTTTTCGCTTAATTTCGAGACCCTGTAAGTGGCGAAGCCAGTTCATACGAGATGAAGAAATAAAAAAAATATATTAATATATTTATTTTTATTTATTAATTCATTCCGTTTGAAAATTGAACCCGCAACCATTGCGTGCAGCACACTTTTTGAACGATGGCGTCATAAAAAATAATAGTAATAATCTAAACCCATTTGAAAGGTACTTATTAAAACTTAATTAATATAATTAAATGTAAATTGCACGTCACATATAATCTATGTAGGTGATCGCCATTCATATTTCTATACCGTTAATTAATCGTTTAAAATTTTAATTACTACAGAAAGCGTGTTAAATCCACTCGTTACTTGCCCTTGTATGGAAATGTATGGACATACAGACGTTTAAAATGTTAGGAACGTTGTGGTAAAGTGGTATAAACTGTATTTATTTTTATTAGCTTCACGCTGTATCCCGCATATAGTAGATAGATAGATATAGATATATAGATAGTAGATAGAGGGTTCTTGGATACCTAGTGTTATCACATTCTGTTCCCATTAATTTCTCCACTTTCTACTTCTTCAAGTTCTGGAGGCTTTGCGTGTTGTGTGCCGAAACTCAACGCCATGCTTTACTTTGCTACCATAGAGATGAAAATATGGAAAGTGGAAATCGAATCCCTAACTATTCGCGTTCATAATTAAAACAAAACTATAACTAATATTTCTAAATAAACACAAAAAAAAGCAATCTACGACTTACATCCCCTTCTATTTTGACACCGTAATACATTAACGTGGTCATAATAGCGTCTATAAAACAATGCCAACAGTTCCCTGTCAAGATGTAGATAACGTATTAAGTCGGTCGCTTTGACTCATTAAAAACACCTTTCAAATTATGTTTTGAGAATTAAAATGTCTAAAATTACAAGCTACGGTGTCTTTTGTGTTAACTTTTGTTAAAAATTTAATTAATATTGAATTAGAAAATAAGTTTTGAAATAAGGGTTAGGGAAGGTACCTGTTAGCTTAGTAAAGTCGTTGGTAGGAGTTAAAAGTGTATTGGGTTCAGCTACGTTTTGCTTACAAATATCACAGCAATGTTAAATAAGGTAAGGAAAAAGTATATTTAAATATCATAGGTCAATCCTGTATCCATCACGTGGCAGGTTAAGCAGGGTAAACAGTATTAAGAAACGTCGTTCCCCCATAGTTCACTGTCAGTGCGACAGAGTGTGTGTAAACACGAGAATTGTGGGTTCGATTTCTATTCTCGGAAATGGGTAATTGTTTTCATTTACTAGCTTTAACAAAAATACAAAGAGGGACGTTGAGTTCTGTCACTCAACACGCAATGTCTACAAAATTTCGGCGAAGCGTATGAAACGGAGTATTTTTAACGCCTAGCACCTTTTGGTTTTAATTATTAATCTATATAAATAATACTCATATTATAGAAGATTCATATATAATATGAATAACATTTTTTATCATGGTACAATTAATTTCTGGCTCCCACTAATATAATTTAGTGTCAAAAACACTCTTTAATTTAAGAAATTTCAAAATATGTTGTGTATTAAATTGAGGAGCTGACAGCCGCACTTTAAAAGTCTAGGAAGTTATTTTTAATTCATCCCCTTTAAAAGTGCGGGAAATATATAACTCATTACAAATACTCCCCTAAATGTAAATCGAACCCAAGACCGTCGCGTTTACAGTCAGATGATATCCTCTAGTCTAGAAAATTGTTCTATAAAATAATGAACGCTTTGTTTCATCTCATGATATTAATATTTTTGGCTTCATGGCGCATCCCGCATTTAAAAGAACAGACAGAAAGAATGAGGACAGTCGTGGCGCAGCAGCACGAAGTGTGACTGTACAACCGACTAGTTGTGAGTTCGATTCCCACTCGAGAAGATGAAATATTTACTTAAATATATATTTCCATTTCTTCGCCCTAGTGTCGAGGCTAGCTAAGCGCGGCGTTGAGTTCTGCCTCTCAACACTCAATGCCTCCAAAATTCGGCAGAAAGTGGAGAACGGAGTGTCTTAATACTAAGTTTCCTCTGCTTACCCTGCTGTGTGCGGGACGAAGCTGATTATTAGAAAGAAGAGAACTGGTGTTAAGGCATTTCATTCCTCATACACCGTCCAGTACAGACAGCGTGTCGAATTGTATTGACATACGTTTCTCCACCTACCTAGCTATAGCTAAAAAACATAATTTATCTTTATATCAGACGAAGCAATTTGAACCAACTACCCATTACAGATACAATCATCTCAGATTACATCACTCATAAAACAATTTACAACTTAATTGTATACAGTATATTACTTTTATAGATGATAATTATTATGTTCAAAGTATACCTCTAGGTAGGTGAACGTGCCAAATCTGTTCAAGATACGTGACTGACAGGCGAAAGATGTTTTGTACTCACGCGATAGCTTGATTCATCTTGTGAATTAAACTTTTTTCTTATAAATTTACTTGAAAATGTGTATATTTTTTTGCTTATTTTATTTAGCTTCATGCTGTATCTTGTTCATAACAAGGCTAGGAACTTAGTGTTAAGACACTCCGATCACATTAAGACTCTCCCACTTTCCGCCAAATTCTGGAGGTATTGTGTTTTAAGTGGCGAAACTCTACGCCACGTTTTGCCTTGTTACCAGAGCGAGGAAATGAAAAGATGAAATATTACATTTCCTCGAGTGCCCCTGCGCCACTGACCTTAAACTTTTTTTAACTTATTTTGTAAAGAAATCAGAAAAATCTATATATAGAATAATAATTAATACCTCAAGTGATGCAAAAATATTAATATTTCGCATTGTTTGCTTATTTTCTGATTTATTAAAAATACTTTTTTTAATAAGGCCAGGCCACAAAATCAGGCTGGTCGTAGCGCAGGGATACAAATGTGCGACAGAAAAAGGAAATGATAATATTAAATATTTAATTTCCCCGAGTAGGAATCGAACCCACATGTTGCGTTTATATTCACACGCTTGTTCCCTGGGCTACGACTGGCCTCAGTAATTATATTTATTTATATTTCCATAAAATAATATAAAATGACATCATGGCCTCTCAAATAACTGTCATATCACTCAATTACACAATTGGCCAATTAAAAATATCCAAAAATAAATTCAAGTTCCGCTTCAGTACAATAATGCAAATTATGTACGAAACGTTGACAGTTCCGCAAACAGCTTAAAAAATAAATAATACATTAAAATGGATACTTAAAAGATATTAATAGATATTATTTATAGTGTTTATTCTTAAAGAGTGTGATTTACATGTATTTTTTTTTATTTTTTCTAAGTCAAGTTCCGCAACTCAGCAAATAATGCCCGGAGAATTTAGCGAAAAGTGGGGGACGGAAGTGTCGTAATGGGATGAGAGGTTCCCAGGCTGCTAATGAAGGATAAGGTAAATATTCTTCAGGCTATTCTATAAAATAAATAATATCTTCTTTTTTTTAGTTTCACGCTGTATCCCGCACACAGAAGGGTAGGCAGAGGTAGCCTAGTGTTAAGACTCTCCGTTCCCCACTTTCCACCGTATTCTGGAGGCATTGCGTACTGAGTGGCGGAACTCAACGCCGAGCTATGCCTCGACATCAGAGCGAAGAAATAGAAATATAAATTTAAATAAATATTTCATTTTCTTGAGTGGGGATTGAACCCACAACCGACACGAAGCGTTTACAGTCAGTATAGTCAGGCGTTTACAGACGGGCCTCAATCATATCTTAATAGATATTAATTCTTTATCTATGTGTGTTCTGTAGCAATATTCTGTGTTTTCATGAAGATATCATCGTATTGAGAGGCGGAACTCAACGCCGCACTTTATCTACCAGAAAAGAAAAGTATTTAGTCAGACACTGACCCAATACACTACGACGATGACCTCTATAAAGACGTTATATTTATATACCTTTGTGTGTATACCAACGTAAATTATCAAAATTCTGAATTCTTCATAATACTTCACAAAATTATATGGCATTACATATAAAACATATGTTATCTTTTCATTGAAAATAATGAAGCAATAACTATAATAAATGTATCTATTGTTTTTGACACAACACAATTGAATGGTAAAGTTCAATTGGCTCTGTCAAGGTTAATAGATAGGACGGATGGACGGATGTTGTAAGCGATTTTTATTGTTTTTATTTTTATAGTTACACGCTGTGCCATATAACATGGTAGGCACAGGGAACCTAGTGTTAAGACACTTCGTCCCCTACGCACTGCCCAACTTTCGAGGCGAAACTCAACGCCATTACCAGAGCGAAACATGGACATAATTTTTCTCCTGACTGAGAATCGAATCCAAAATCGACCCTTTTACAATCAGACTGAGCCACTACACCACTGTGATCTCAAATAATTTTATAATACATTTTATATACAATATACTGGGATAAAATTCTTTTTTTATTTATGGGGTGTGTAGCAAATTCCACTCTCCACTCTGTTCATAGAGAAATTATTATTTGTGTATCATTTTAGTCACAGTTAAAGAACTTGATATGACTTCGTCAAATCAAAATACAACCAAGAAAGCAGTGGTTGTATTTTGGCACTTGAGTACCCTTAAGTTAAGTTTAAGTAAAATAATTCTCCTGAGTTCACAGTAAAGTGCTATCCTGCTGCAAATAATTTCTTAAATATTTCTTTTCTTCGAGTGGAAATCGAACCCAGGACAGGTCGATCACAGTCGCTCACTTATCCCTGCGCCACATGTGGCCGTAAATGATTAATTTATATATTCAAAGAGATTAAAATAATACATCTTAGTAAATTCTATACAAATAATACCCAGTAATCTACATCACAGAATGTTCAATCAGAATTAATGTCAGCACGGAGCACTAATTTAGCTCTCGTCTGTAGACTGTACCTCTATACCTACTGTATACTGTATAAGCTATACTGTATAAGCTATACTGTATAAGCTATACTATATAAGCTATTGTTAAAAATCGGAAGCGGGTAACGTTTTTAAAGAAAACACGTCAAAGACACACACCGTCTATATGATTCTAAACTATTTTGAAAGAGATACTATGTAATTGCAATAAGTGATATGTATCACCTACTAACAATACTTCACACTAGTTTCCTTCCAACAGGGGCCGTCACTTACAAGCGAGTGCCCCCGATTGACACAATTCTACTGCTTTTATAGTTATTTTCCACCTAAATCTACCCTCTTTTACACGAGTACGCTAACACTATACAGTATACAATATGCAGTGGAACAGACAGTAGCTGGTTATCGCGCCATCGCACTATGGGCAATCGAGGTCTGTATCAGATCAAAAATCGATAACTTTTTTATTTGTTAAGATAAACAATTGAATTTTTGCATAAGCATAAAGTATAAAATTGCGCTTAAGATAAAGTTCAGATATTATACTTTTATTGGAGTATAAATATATTAAAAAAATATTGAAAAAAAGATTATTTCATTTCCTTAGTCCACACTACTTATAGTAGTAATAGAAATGTATTATTAAATTAGTT
>JAATLQ010035892.1:0-33187 GCA_013421005.1 Heliconius erato x Heliconius himera | reverse complement strand
CTCGTAGCTAGCAAGCAGGCTACGTCACGCACAGCAAAAAAACTCGAAACAAGTTTGTCATGCGAATGCGCTGCGTGCGGATGAATATTAAATATAAATATTAACAATTTAGTTTTAAGTAAATTTGAAAATAGAATGTAGTGTAAGTATATAATATTAATATCGAATGAAATAGAAGTTTACATGTATTATTATTATTATTATTTATTTAATTTTATAAAAGATAATATTCACTACAACATACATTAAATTGCCTTTCAAGTAGGGGCTACTATTGTCAGTGCTTGTAGTGCCTACTATAGTTACTTTAAAACAAAATTGTCTCAATAGAAACTTTACAAAGATCTAGTTAAATCCACCCGGCCAGTTAAATTTACACACCGATCGTGACGTAGGGCCAACAATCTTATGCGCAATCTCACGACATTTGCTGTCAAAAACGAGAGCGGAGAACGTTCTCATTTAGCTCTAATAAGACATCACAAATTGGCGCTAGGTATTAGTCTCGTTTCCCATGAAATATATTCAGATTCAAATTAGAATAGCCCGCTGCTATTTTTCTTGCTACGTCGTTTTACATTACAATTTTTATATACTGCAACTACACAGTTCTGCTTTTAAGAAAAATGAATGGGCTTTCACAGTACTTGGTATAACCCAGCGCCGCGCTGGCTGTCAATAATAATAAAACAAAAAAAAATCAAAAAGCCACCCTAATATATAGTAATTTCATATTTCGTGAAATGACGTTCGCACCCGCACCCAGACCCGTCACCGATCTATTTGCGAGTGTCGTGTATGAAAATGGAATGACACACTGACTGAACTTTGTATGGGCGTTTGGATGATATTTTCAATTTTATTTTCAACTTTATTTAGTAAGAAATACTGTCTATTGTTATATTTTACGAATGTACTACGCTTCGATTGACATAGCTGCAATGTCAGCTTCTCCCTGCACCCTAATCGAGTTGCTCCACGCTTGGCGTCTTTCGCCTTGTGGGTCCGACCCCTGCTCCGGACGTCAGAGGTCGCTGAAAATAAATAAGCGACGAAATCAAACGGCCGACCTCTAATTGGTCCCTTTCAAGTCGTCTTTGAGAATTACTTAATTGGATATTGTTAATGTTTTTAATTGATTCACGTTATTTGTTCAATGTTTTGATGATGAAATCTAAAATGGAATTGAAATGCTTCATTATATTGATGCAAAAACTTGTATGGAGGCCAGTCGTGGCGAAGGGCATAAGCGTGTGATTGTAAACGCGACAGGTTGTGGATTCGGTTCCCATTCGAGGAAATGAAATATACCGCATGCCTTCAGAAACCGGCTAAAATGGAGAACGGTGTTTCTAAATGCTAGGTTCAGTTAGTGTGCGACACAGCGTGACGCTAAAAAAAGTATGAGTATATTAAATAATATTTAGAAATGTCCTACAATAAATTTTCAACGCTCTTCTTAATTTTATAAATGGGGAGTCCAAGGTCGATCATCTTACGATACTTCCATTATAGTGCCATAAATCAGTGTCCCTATCATATTTTGTTCTATTTAAGCACTCAATATTTTGTCTAATAATACTTACTTTTATGCGTTTCTATGGTTCTTATCACGTTCTAATAAGTTTTGTTATCGTGTGGCGTTTTCTTATATACATTATCCCTCCACAATCAAAGACTAAGCGAACGCGTGTCTCGGACTTGACATCGTACGTTCTTTCGTCACGCTTGGCTGGAACAAATTGTCTAGATGTAGGGGAGCTAGACGTGTGTGTTACTGAGGGAAGACAACATTATAGAATTCAAAAATATATAGGATTTTTTCGGAGTTAAATGCTTGAGATAAGCTTATTTGGTCAACAACATATTGTTTGGAAAACATTTAATTTTTATATTACGTTTTTTTAATAATTTTATATTCAAATACTTACTACAATATCTACATTTTAGAACACATTCATTTAAAAACATAACTTTTTATTAAAGAAACGTTTTGTAAAATTTTTATTTAAGACAAACACGTAATGTTTTGTAAAAAATTACCGCTGTAACGCACATGTACTCCAGCATTATGACAAATGCAACATCCGGAATGGAATATCAAAGACCCCTTTTAGATTTGAGCCCAAATATCAGTTCTAATAAGAGAACTTTGTCATGTGTCACATACAATAAGAAATCGTTGAATTAAGAATACCAGAACAATCCAATCTATTTTTATGAATCCTTTGTACCTACTTGCAAGAATTTCCCAGAATTATTTATTGCAAAAATTACTAGATAACTTCGTTTTTTTTCAGGTTCACGCTGTATCCCGCACACAGGAGAGTAGGCAGAGGGAACCTAGTGTTAAGACACTCCGTTCCCCATTTTCTGCCGGAATCTGGAGGCATTGCGTGTTGAGTGGCAGAACTCAACCCCGCGCTTTGCCTCGACACCAAAGCGAAGAAATGGAAATATACATTTTTAGTAAATATTTCATCTCCTCGAGTGGGGATCGAACCCACAACCAGTCGGTTTTGCAGTCAGACTGCGCCACGACTGGCCTCAAATTAATTGATAATTTAGTTAACACTCTTTATTCGATATATTACAGATATTATATGATAATCTGTGAAATCCAATGTATCATTTAGTCTTGTCAGATCAGAGAAACATAACCAAATTCAAATATAAACATTATTTTTTAAGGGTTCTAAACCTTAAAAGGTTTGTTGTCCATCTGTCGGTTTATCAACAAAAATTATCTCAATATCGCGTGGAGTAATCAAGCGAAAATAAATATTAATTATTCGATTCTATAGAAAAAAATCACGCCTCTTAAGTCAACACAATCAAAATGTTGCTGCATTTAGTACGAAATTCACCGCGTCAACAAAATCTATAAGGACTTATAAGTATAGGAACTTGCAGTATGAGTACAGGAAAATTCCACAGAGTAAAAATGTATAAGGTATTATTTTAATCATTTCTGTTTGTCAACTTTTAAAAATTGTACTTCCCGTGGACATACAACTCTGAAATTGGAACGGAACCCTCCGTATGCGAGTCCTTGTACCCGGGTTCTATACCCACTCGAGGAAATGAAATACTAATTTAAATTCATATTTCCATTTCTTCACTCTGCTGTCGAGACAAAACGCGGCGCGACCCACTGAACACGCAATACCTCCAGAACTCGGCGAAAAGTGGGGAACGGAGTGTCTTAACACCAGATTATTTCTCGCTATCCTGCTGTGTGCATTATACAGCGTAAAACAGATTTTTTTTTGAGATTTTCCCTAAAAATCGTATGCCTTCTTCAGTTTCACGCTCATCCACTCACAAAAAATATATATTATGTAGGTACTTAGGTACGTACGAGTATCCATTATATACTTACACATATTTAACATAGGTATGTCTTGCTATCATATAAGATTGATAAAATCTGATATAATGTGCGCTTATAAGAATCTATTTCACTTTTATCAATAGACGCGGCCATAAAAATCATCTTAGGCCCATTCCATTTTAATATACAGCGGATAATGTTCTTTGGTAAGCTTAAAGAATTCGTTTTCTGTTTTCTCCTTTACGCTCAATATACTATAAATTTTGATCAAAGCCGTGAAATAGGTATTTTTAATTTTTAGCTTTGTTGGAAAATATTTTTGATGTGCAATCGGTGTGTAATAAATTTTATATAACTATGAATATATAAATATCTATTGAGTTATTGAGTAGAGTTGAGTATTTATCTGGCAATATTTATAATTATTATTGTGGAATTGAGATTGGCCAGACAAAACAGTGCGTTCTGATATAAATCAGGAAAATGAATTATATCATATTTGAAAAATATAACCCCCAAATTTGTTTTTTTTTAATTTGTCGCGTGACATACTAATACTTAAATAGATTGATCTTCAAAATACGTCTTCAAGAGAAAAAAACACAGTGACCTGTCACTAAAAATTCTTTAGGCATAACGATGATTTGTAGTAAATACGCCTTAAACGTTTACAGCACCATAATATATAGTATAATATATAAGTAAAATAAAACAAAACCTATTAAGTAAGCTCACACTTTACACAATTAATGCATTTCCTCTCAAATTTACATTCTTTATTACACGCTTAGTAAGGGCGTTTCTAATTTTCCGTCTCATTGCCCATTGCTTTGAAAAACAGCTTTCCTGTCTAGATATCTAAATGGGTTTTATTTTTTTATGAGCTCATTATATGAAGGAAGCTCTAAAGCCTGCGGTTACTTTCTATTGTATACCGTTGATACAGTCGATAGCAAGGAAGACATGAGGGCGGAGAGGGAACCTTGTACGATTTACACGCAATATAAAACATGGCCTCGATCCTTGGAACTATAAAAAATATTGACACCTTTAGTGTTCAACTGACCAAACACAAACGTTTTTCCTTTTAAGTTGTACCCTCACTGTGGTCTCCGACAGATTTAAAGAGACGTGGGATGAGTAACATAAAACTGCGTTTAACACCCACGTCAGTATAAACAAAATCCTTTTATGTGATCCTGATTTTAATTTTGGAACACGCTATCTATATTGTCAAGAATGGAAATGGACTGTGTTTATTTTTACTATTTTTTAGTAAGAAGATTTAAAAATAATATAAATAAATCCAATAGGAATATTATAAATGGAAAATCGGAGTTATCATACGTAGGGAACTTCAGTGATTAAAATGGAAAAAAATATCATAAACTAATGACAAACTTTATATATGAATGTACAATATATTTTTAAAAATATTTCACAAAATATAAGCCAAAAATAAAATAATAATTTCAACAAAACTTGAATATATTAAAAACTACTGTCAATTTAAAAAATTCTATAACACTATATAAAATACAAAACCATTCGGATGTGGTCAATAGAGCCTATATTGTCTGGCTTCGATCCCATATCCGTTTGTCTATACAATGACGAATGTTGGACTACCCATAAATATCATTAAATGTACGCCGCTACGGATGAGCAGGCACACGCCGGAATCAGCTATTTGTTCAACGATAAATATATAAACAGGTTATTCATTTTCATAATTCTTATCAATATGGGCTTCGGAAGCGAAATATTTAAATTGACACGTTATTTATTTTAAATACGTGTCGGTAATAATGAAATATGCTTAACCAAAATAAACATTGATAAAAATATGGTTGTGAATATAAATACACTTAACTGTAGCTGTAGCGACAGATGATGGGTTCGATTCACAATTGAGGTAATGAAATATTAAATATTTTTATTTCTTCGCTTTGGTGTCGAGACGAGTGCGGCGTTGAGCTCTGCCACTCAACACGCAATGGTTCCAGAATTCAGTAGAAAGTGGGGAGCGGAGTTTCTTAACACTATTCTTTGTCTGTATAACCTGTTACGTGCGTAAAGCTGAAAAAAAACACAAAATATGAGTACAATATAAATCTCAAACAAATTGACGAGCTGTTTAAAAAAAATACTACGAAACTAACACTTCGATGAATTTCGCAACATGATCTACAAAAAGTGACTGTTAGTTAAGACCTCACGATATTAAAAGAGCAATAGGAGTTAAGCCGAATCTTTTTCGCGTAGCTTACTCCACAAATGACTCTTGACATGATTTCACACATCAATCTAACCCGCTGTCACTTGGTATCAGTACCAATAACTCTATACCTGGAAGACAAAGTCAAAATAATACCAAAACAAACAACCACCACCACCAGCTCAGGCCAAGTTCACGCTTCTCCACCAGTTTCTTAGAAATATAAAAGTTTGTTGTGGAACACGCGAGTGGTAATCACGACGGGAGGCGCCTGTCACTCGATCCCAGTGGCTACCGTGTACGCCGTCAGCTCCCATAAGACGCATCTGACCTATCGGGTTTCATATTCGATCACTGAACATAATTCGAATTAAATAGGCAAGTGTAAACTGTGAGATGTAATGGTGTTGATTTATTTAGCTATCAAAATAATAAAAAAATAAATCAAATCAGCTTCACGCTGCATCCCGCACACAGCGGGGTAGGCAGAGGGAACCTAGTGTTAAAACACTCCATTGCATTGCATGTTGAGTGGCGGAACTAAACGCCGCGTTTTCCCTGGACACCATAGCAAAGAATTGAAAATATACATTAAAATATTTTTTTTATAATCATAATGGTAAAAATCTAGCTTTATTTTGATAGAAATTACATGAGGTATCTATCATTGATTTCTATGACCACTTGTGGTATTAAATATTTATAAATATTATGGCTACTTTGTTCTGATCAAATATAACACGGCGTTGAGCTTCGCCACCTAACTCGTAATATCTCGTAAATGGACGACAGAGCATATAAATTAAAGGAGTTTTGACCAACAGATAATGCATCATTCTTAAGAAAATAATGTCGTTCAATTACAATAATTAAAAGATGCTACAAATCTCTTAGCAATTACGCTTCAATCTTTCTCATGGCTGTTTCACGTACACTTATTATCGGTGAACTTTTTGCTACAACTTCTATAGAATACAAAATATATGATGTTTAAACATCTTCCAGGAATACCTACCTTTGCTCGCGTCTCGCCTTTTTTCTGCTTATTTATATAATATTTATAGTTTCACGTTGTATCCGTAAATAGCAAGGTAGGCAATGTAAGGAAACTCTGTTCCCCATTTTCCGCTTAATGTTTGAAACCTCGCGTGATGGTTGACGAAACTCAACACCGCCCTCTGTCATGTTACCAGAGCGAGAAATTAAAAGTAGTTGAGTTCTCCCAAGTGAGAATCGAACCCACAACCCTCGCGCTTACAGTAATTCAGTTTAAGATTTTAAATATTTTTTTAAATAATACTTATGTTGTCAACTTTGATAAAGCCTTTTCTATATTATATTTAAATTTACGAGCTAAGTTTAAGTTAATTGTTATAATAATACGTATACTATCGAAGCCAGCTGTGGCGCAGGGGCACAAAGTGTGACTGTAAACGCAGCTGGTCGTGGGTTCGATCTCCACTCGAAGAAGTGAAATATTTATTTAAATTGCGCAAAGCGCAGCGTTGAGTTCCGCCACTTAACACGGAATACCTCCGAAATTCGGCGGAAAGTGGGCAACGGACTTACTTAACACTAGGCTCCTTCTGCTGTGAACGTAATACATGGTGAAGCTGATAATTTTACAATATATTTTGAGTTAATTTTATAAAAATGTTTTACTCAAAGTTTATAATTATGTAAATTTCCAAAGTAAAATAATAAGATCAATTTAAAATCGAACAAACTGTATCAACGGTGCAGAATGCAATTTTAATCATGGATGCTTAACAAAAACTCAGGTAACCGTCCGTTATTCGCAATTTTCTGTAATCATTTGTAAAGAAACCTGTAGCCTTCTTATGAGCCGATTGCAAAACCCCATTTGCGGTCGCTTTTTAATGTACACCGCTAGTCTATAGGTATTTTTTTCTATCTATAAATATTTTAGGCCGGTCGTGGCGCAGCAGCACGAGGTGTGACTGCAAAACCGACTGGTTGTGGGTTCGATCCCCACTCGAGGAGGTGAAATATTTACTTAAATTTATATTTCTTTGTCTTCGCTCTGGTGTCGAGGTTAAGCGCGGCGTTGAGTTCTGCCACCCAACACGCAATGCCTCCAAAATTCGGCAGAAAGTGGGGAACGGAGTGTCGGAGCACTAGGTTCCCTCTGCCTACCCTGCTGTGTGCGGGATACAGCGTGAAGCTAATTTTTAATTTTTATAAATATTTTAGCATTTTTTTTTCTATTGTGGGTAGATATTGTAAAAGATACTCAGTGTGACGATCTACATCATATACAATTAAATTCTGAGCAAATAGACTTTATTAAATTGGTAGGAAATATATGTGCTTTTTACTAATATGTTTTTAAGTAAACTAAAGACTACTCTGTAAATTATAATTAAAATATTAACGTTTTTTTAAATGAAAGCTGCAAAGTAACAAGAAAAATGTGTAAGAAATCATTATAAACAGTATATTTGTATCCAATATCATCTAGGGGCGCTCGAGCGCGTAATTCTGCGGTTGCCTAGAACGAGAAGTAGCGGTTAGAACACGCGCTGGTTTTGACGTGCCTGGATGAACTTTAAACGAAGCTTACGCAGTTTTTGTTGTATTATTTGGGTTACAATCATGTGTAAATGTTGCTATAAATTATTAGCCTGTTGCGGGTTCGATGCCCACTCAGGGAAGGGAAGAATTTTCACTCGCTCGCTCGCTTCCCCTATACAGCAAGATGCTATTTTAATATATCGTAATAAAACGTTTTCATACAAACTTTAACTCTTTAACGCGTAAATAAGCTGCAACGTCTAAGTGGTAGTGGTAGTGTGTATAGTATATTTTATTAATTTTACATATTCATAATGCATGATTAAAAACTTTCTACATGTAAAGGAGTGCAGATATTTTTTTTTACCTTTAACTGTCAAAATTTCATATTTCCCTTTTCGTGATTTTTTTCTGTAATGGGAACCGAACGATCTCGCTTCACCTATTAAGTGATATACGGACCTGTATATACAATATCATCAATAACTTTCAATATATATTTAAGCATAACAAATATTACGAGTGTCAAGGCACAACAGGAAGTCGTTTGTTAAACTATCAAATCTGTAAATATCTCTCGGTTTGTCTCCTACCTCTAAAATGACTCAACCAACGTTAAACTTGTACTTTTGTACAATACAATGTAGTATATTTTACTGCACTGTGAGTAACACACCAAAGGGAAGAATAGAACCTACGACTTCTGATAATTTTTATATAGCTAACATGAAATAACAGTTTAAAAAGAATAATTTCCAAAATATTCTCAATACCTAAAATATGTGGAGCATCTTTAGTCCATAAAAAACTGATATATCGCGAATTGGTATCCCAATAATACTAATCATATTGAAAAATATATAAAAACTATAAATCTCTCGTATATATCCTTGATATTAGTAAATAAAGAAACCTACAACAGTATATATATAATAGATATTTAATACTCTCAACATATGTAAATCCATTCCAGTACATAAAAATGTAAAGCAATAAAGCTTGGCATTTTAAACTGTAACCAGTCTTTTGTTGGCTCAATTTGACCGATTCTCTATGGTCCAGTCAGAATTATGCGCTCAATTGCATCCGATTTAGTCTTCATTGATTCAAAAACTCCGCGTGAGACTATATATTTTATAGTTGGTTTTATCGCATATAAATGAATCTATTAAATTTATGATTCGTGGTTTTATTATCTTATTAATTTTATTACACCCATCGAATATACTGAGGCCGATATTACAACATAGTTCAATATTATTTCGTTAACCGTTTAAAAATTCCTGTACTGCAATAAAATACCAATTAATTGTATATTGTTTTTAATGAAGAAATAAAATCAATATTTTACCTCTCATTTAGTTCACTTGAATGAATGCAATAAATTTAGGTTAACAACTTCATTCAATGCTATCATCGTCTTAAGCTAAATAGAAACAATCTATTAAAGTCTTGCGTTAGTAAAATCGTTTTATTTAAGAGGCTAACGACATATTTATTTATCGGCCGCATACTATCATATTTTCGAATTATGCCAAGGCAAAATAAATCATAACTTTGCAGTTGTAACACTAACATTCAGAATATATGTGTGTTGAAACTAAATGTATCATCAAAGAGATCGTGACAACGATCAAGCGTGTTTACTAAAATGATGGTAGCGAACCCAACGACTAGCGTAAGAGTCGTTTACATCATCACCCAATTCCAATATAAATAAATCCATATAATATTGAATACAAGTTTGTTTTGTTAACAGTACGTTCCAGGCCAAGGATGAATAACAATAGATATTGTTAGCTTTTCAAATATAAAAATGATTTACTTCAAGAAATGTCGGATTTGAATACTTTTGTAAGCTTCATAATTGTCGTTTTAACCTTGTATGATAATAAACCAACGAGAATCTTGTTCGATTTGAAATAGCTATCTGATTGAACATTTTATTAGAAAAAATAGTTACAGTCAATCAACATTTACCGGCCATTAAAAGTTTTAAAGAGGTTGAGGCCGTTGTGGCGCAGCCGCACTGAGTCCTGAAGGCTTCGATTCCCACTAGAATGAATGAATTATTTTTATTTTCTCACTGATAAGATAAAGCATAGCATTGAGTGTCGCTGAAGGGCGATAACACACAATATCTCGAAAAATTGCGCAGAAAGTAGGGAAAGCACTAGTTTTCTACATCTAAATACAGAAAAAATATTATGTAATTGCGCAAAAATTTACATTTCTGGGTGTGTGGCTTAGTTTTATATAAAGCAGCTGAAATAAAATGAAAAATCACATTGTGTAGTAAAAGAAAAATCACAAGTGCAAGTTCCAGTAAGGCCAGTCGTGGAGCAGCGGCACAAAGTGTGACTGTAAAACCGGCTGGTTGTGGGTTCGATCCCCACTCGAGGAGATGAAATATTTACTTCAATTTATATTTCCATTTCTTCGCTCGGGTGTCGAGGCAAAGCGCGGCGTTGAGTTCTGCCACTTGTTGTTGTTGAAATCACTACGATGCAAAATATTATGAAAAAAAAAACAAATTCTTACAAACATAAGTTCTAAAAACAATAAATATCTGTATAGTAAAAATAGAACAAATGATCAGTAAGCCTTGAATAACAAAAGCGAAAGCAATCAATTTTAACTACACATATATTTTATACGTTATCGTTATATTATCCGTGAAAAATTGCTACGCTATTCATAAGGTTCTAATAAATTGTAGTTTAATATATTGGAAAATATTTTGAATGTGAAGTAACTTTTGTATAGTAATAATTATAAACCAAATGCAAATATTCTTAAATAAATATAGTATAGTGATGTGAAATAATATTTATTGATTTATTTTAATACATATTCTCTTCGCTTCATCCATTGCTGTCAAATAGTGTATGTATAAAAATAATAATTTGGAAGGCTATTGGTTCGATTCCCACTCGTATTCCACCACAAGTTAGGCAATTGAAAATTTTGTGGAAAGTAGGAAACGGAATGCTTTAACACTAGACTCCCTCTTCATATACTGAATACGGCAAGAATCTATATAAAAACCTACAATATAGAGACGTTTGTTCTTCGGGACAAGGCATCATTCTATGGCTGTAACGGATTACGATTTCAATAAAAAATAATAATAGGTTAAGTCTTACGGTTTATACCTCGAACAGTTTCTATTATTATAAGTATCAATAAAAATAATTTGAGATTAATTTAGTTTTTATTTATTTTTTATTTAATAATAATAATTTAAAATCAAATAGCGGCGTTGAGTTCCGCCACTCAAAACGCAATGCCTCTAAAAGTCGGTGGAAAGTGGGAAACGGAATGCTTTAACACTAGACTCCATCTTCATATACTGAATACGGCAAGAATCTATATAAAAGGAAAAAAATACAATCTGTAGTGTACATATCTCTCAAAGCAACAGAGAAAATAATCCTTAAAAACTTTTCATTAAAAGAACAATAATAATAAGTTATAAACTCAATATTTTAAAATTTATTACTAACTTAGTATATGCGTACTGAAATCATCACTGCACATAAATTTCAATCTGCAATCTGAGACACTTTCAAGTATGATAGATTATCCTTGTTGACTTTTCAACGAGAAGAAATAAATCTATCTTGGAGTTTTCGATTAGGTGCTGTAAGCAACGATGTTGCATGTTTTATAGAAAAAAATCTTTAGTTATAGCTATGTTTATAAATATTTTATTTTGTTTTACACTTTATCCCACAAAGCACACCGTATCTTGCGAGATAACTCAGTGCCAAGACACTCCCTTTTCCGCTTCCGTGATATCCGCTCGAATTATAAGTATCTACAATATAGAGACGTTTGTTCTTCGGGACAAGGCATGGCTGTAACGGATTACGATTTACGAACCCAATTAAATAAAATAAAAATTAATAATAAGTTAAGCCTTACGACTTACCTCGAACAGTTTTCTATTATATAAGTAACATATAAGTATCAATTATAATATTTTTTTTTATTTAATAATAATAATTTAAAATCAAATATCGGCGATGAGTTCCGCCACTCAACACGCAATGCCACCAAAAGTCGGCGGAAAATGGGGAACGGAGTGTCTTAACACAAGGTTCCCTCTGCCTACCCCGCAGTGTGCGGGATACAGCGTGAAGCTGATTTTAAAATTAATTTACCAATACAAAATCTTTCATACAAAAGAAAGAATGATACGCACTCAACAAAAAGAGTCAAATCATTTGACCCAATAAGATTCCTTACTACAATCAGCGTGCGAAGTCATATTGGTTTAATTAAGATGAAATACAAGCTGCAGTCGATTAAAACTATGCTTACATCATCTCCTTGAATAATTTACCGAGAAGTTATATCAACACATTGACCTGATTTTTTTTGTTATTTTTTAAATGAAAAGTATTTGTCTTTTAGATGACAAGAGTATTTTTAACATTTTCTAAAGTGTTAATTCACACTTAGGAAAGAAAAATACTTATTTACTGAGCTCAGTGGTCAGAGGTTTCCAGGAGGCGCGGGTTCGAGTCCCACTACTAGTTCAAATTTTTATACGTTTTCTAAATAAGTATAAGAGTAATGGGTAGTAAAATTTGGAATGAGAACATAATTATTAAAATATATTTTATTCATAATTATTATTAATGAATTATACGTTTGTAAGTGTCATGTAGGAAAGACAAATTAATATTAAAGAAACAATTTCTTTTTTAACTGATTGGTAAGAGAGGCATAGAGTCTTGTTGACCTCCATTGACCTTTGAGAACACAGCATCGATGATAACCTCCCGAATCAAGAGGTTGATGACAGTGGAAGAGGCGAAAGATGTGCACAAACTTTATTTGATTATATCGTTTTAATTAACGAAAGTAATAATTAAACAGCGATCTCGATCCCCAAATTATCAATTAAAATGTTACATTTTTTTTTCTGTATTGTAAAGTTGTATTTTAATCTGAAAACATAAAGTTTCGTGGATAAATGCATATTAACAAAATTATTCGTATTTTTTTTTTACTTTACATCTCATTAAAGTTAAACAAAAAAACATGATTATAAGCAGCTTATTATAAAAGAATTATTTAAAAAACGTTTTTTTAAGATTGTACGTACATGAATCTATCTAATTACAGCATTGCTATCATCAGGTAATCAATTAAATCAAAAGAATTTTAACTAGAAACTTGTTTTAATAATATAACATATGGACGCTTGAGCAGGAGGCATAGTTTGGTAAAGATAGATTGGGCAATATAAATTTTAAAAGCGCAGGAGTAAATATAGAAAAAATACTGTTAGCGTTCTTTTAATATGACTATAAAATATTGCGCAATATAAATAGTGCTTATGGTGACGTAAAATCAGCTAAAGGATAATAATTATTAATTTCTTACTTAATATATTTTAATACGTTTTTATTACCTTAAATTGTATCTATCTATCTACGTATGTTTGTAATGGAAACCTTGAACGTAACTTATAATAAGCAATAGCTTAAAATAATCTTAAAAATACGCTTTTGCAAAAACATCCAAAAATTGAAAACATATTTAATAATATTTTTTTTCGAAAATTTTTTAGAAAATTCAAGATGTTATCACAAATTCCCTCACATTACATAATAGTAATCTTAAAAACATTCAGGAAAATACATAAAAAATATAGTAATCACAAAAAATTAAAATCATTTTTCGTAATTTGTGTAAGTTCTTTAAAAATATCAACGGGTGAACTAACTTTAACTTCCACCTTTAGTACAAAAATAAACTGGTTCCCATTAATTGCTACATCTTTCATTACTTACCCTATTAAAAAGAGTATAATTTTAAACTCATAATCTGTGGCTCCTAAAAGAAGCTATCGTTTAAAAATAGGCATTCGTTGAATCAGGACACTTTTTAGCTGCTCGGTCAGATATGATTTAATGGGACGACGAGAGGTTCGTTAACATTCATAAATTTTGTGTTGCTACCGTTGGTGTGGTTTTGCTTTATATTTTACTTTTACTTTCTAGATTTGTTATAATTATTATTAATAATAAAGTTGTTGTCAATTAAACAAAATATTTTTAATTTCTTTATTATTTCATAAGAAACAAAAATATAGTATATGTATATAGTAAAAGCCACGTATGAATACGACTAATTTAAATTATCAACTAGGCCAACAGAGAAACATTAATAAATTATATTTGTGATCCATTTGTTCTATTTACCACAAAAAAGAAGTTATTAAATAAAACAATATACACAATATAAAATGAATTAATTTTCAAAAAAAAGAAAAACATTTATTATATTTTTTTTAGGTAGTTCAGGATATGGAAACATTAGTAGGGGCTGCTTCTCATTCCCGAAACACGCTTTTAACTTTACTTCGTCACTTTATTTTGTCGCGCTTATGTTTATTTAGCTTGATAAGTTAGCTCGGTGACTGAGAGGAAAGCAGGATATGAGTCTTACACGACTAAGAACTCATTTGCCGTTTCCTCGCTTAATCTACGTTCAGTAGATTGATTTTAGTACTTTGAATTATATATGGCCGTCACTTTTGTAACGTTTTAGCTATCGTTTTATTGTTAATCTTTTTGAGTTTATCGATATTTCACATATTGATATTTTAGGGATCTTATTGTGAGTATGGCCCCCGCGCGGCTTCGTCCGCTTGAACTCCAAATACTTATTAAATATTATTTTAGTGTATTTAGGGAAAATTGGTTCATTATTTTAATATGGTTGTGTATACTGTAAATTGTTTTTTGGGATTTTATGAGAAATAAATCCCCGTTTCAAGGGAATCCCAAAATAAAAAGTAGCCCAGTACTATATATGTCGCTCAATCCGCTCTAATCTATCATTGAAAATACCATAAAATTCAATTCTGATCATTTATAAAGTTTCAGACTTTATGACTTATAAATATGTTTTATATATGAACATAAACTTTAATTATAATATTTTTTAAGAATTAATTACAATTAAAATTGTAACTATAAAAAAACAATTACAACAACAATTAATCATTATCATAAAAAAATTAAATGTATAAAAACCTCAACTTGATGAGAACGTATGGCTTAGCGGTCAGGGCGCTTGGACAGTTTCTGCCACATTCAAATTTTTAAACGTTTCTAAAAAATATTTAAAAAGAAAGTAACTTTAAAATTATTTAATAAATATCTTTCTCTCTTGTCAAATAATAATTCTTAGTAATAAAGTTTGGGTAGCGAAAATTTGTAAAAATCTCCGTACAGAGCGTAACAAGCGTATAAGAATTTCGATGTTTCAATTATTAATTAAAACCAAGAAAACAACTTTTATTTAAAGGCATTATATTATAAACATGAGCTTTAGTAGTTGAGTCATGAATTATATTAAATTTGCAGCCGAGGATCGTAAAACATTACACTACACTTCTCCCGTTTCAAAATATAATGGGGTGTTTCAATATAAAAGATTGAATTTAAAGCTGTAACTAAATGGCAATGCGAAAATAAAACATTGAGTTGAGTGAAATCGAAGTTTACGCACAACATGTACCTGTTGTTTATATTAATACTAGAGACTTGACCCGGCTTTCCATGTATTTTTATATAGTTTGTTTTTTATTATCAATATTAATTTATATTTGAAAGAACTCAGATGTGTATAATAAAATAATAATAATTATATTATAATTACATATATAATATAGTACAGAATTAAATGTAGCCAACTAGCTTATTGCTGACAGATGTAGGCTGTCCATAATGGTCATTCAAACCACACGGTGATTCTCCATGACCGGCACTGGCAGAGGCTACGAGCCAAGAGATTCTTCTCTGAATTCTACCTGAGGCAGAGAGAACATAGTCTGCAAACACTCTATTCTTGTTAGTGTATACAATGGCAAAACTCAATGCCGTACTTATTTGTTGGAATGGAATGAAAATAATTAATTCGCCTAAAAGGATAGGGAACCATTGCGTTAACAGTCTGACGAGTCTGACTCTGATAGCTTCCAAGATTAAAAGATTCTGTATACTTTTCTGAAAATAATGATTAAAAGTATATAGAAAACCAATATGGCAAAAGTAGTAGCATGCATTAATTAATGCGATCAGTCCATTCGTGACCGAAGGACGACCTGTTTGATGGACATTTGCTTTACTAATCAGGAGTACGCGGGCATTCATAATTAGTAAAACTAAAATTAGGGCATAAATTAGTATGGGTATGCATTGTTCTCCAAATAATAATTTATGTAAAACGCATACACGTACACATAATATATTACAAAAATTAAATAACTATCCAAAGAAATTCAATAGATAATACTATGTAGTGCATTTACAATATTTATTAAATATTTTTAACATTTTTAAAGTGTTATTCCACACTTATGAAAGAAAAATACTTATTTAGAAAACGTATAAAAATTTGAACGTAGCGGGACTCGAACCCGCGCCTTCTGGAAACCGATCAGGCGCTCTGAACACTAAACCGTTACGTATGTTCTCATCAAGCTACGTCGAAACTTTTATACGCGCAAAACTTTTATTAACAGCAGGCTCGGGTTCCAGTCCCGCTTCGTTCAAATTTTTATACGTTTTCTAAACAAGTATTATACATATCTGGTAATTTATAGATAAATCAAAAGAATAACCTGTATTTGTAGTTTTTTTCATACAAAGAAGAAGAAGAAGAATTTTATAAATTATAATTCTCGTCGATATACAAACATAGAATCGATCGATATACATTTTCTTTATTGCAAGTTTACCTCATAGAAAATGAATGTAAATATATGATCTTTTCTAAAAGTATTTTATTTGAAAAGTAAATAGGCTTTTAGAAAAAAAATCTTTAACATATCTACTTTTTTCGTGTCACATTGCCAAAGTGACCATAAAAGCGGGTCTGCAGGCTTTATAAACAAGAGTGTATATCGGATAACGAAATACGCCTTTGAAAATGGAGTCCAGAGAATTTGAGAATGATCGAGTGGACGCAAGGGACTGTGTGAGCTTAATTATTGTTAAGCGTCTCGTTGCAAGCTCGTTGAAAGGATGAGGGTAGTATATAGATACGAGGGTTGTATAGGTTTAGTTTTAGGTGCAAAGTGGTAATGTACCTCTAGATATTTAGGATTTACAGAAATAATTTAAGAAGACCGGTCCGACTGACCGACCGTTTCAGGCCGGACGTGGCGCAGAGGCACAAAGTGTGACTGCCAAATCGACTGCCTGTTGGTTCAATCTCCACTCAAGGAAGTGAAATATTTATTACATTTATATTTTCATTTCCTCGCTCCAGTGTCGAGGCAAAGCGCGGCGTTAAGTTGCGCCACTCAGCAAGGAATGCCTCCAGAATTCGGCGGCAAGTGGGGAACGGAGTGCCTTAATACTAGGTTCCCTCTGCCTACCCTGCTGTGTGCGGGATACAGCGTGAACCTGATTTATTTATTTTATTTTATCTAAGAAGACACTGTCTAATCGGTTCTAGCCAGTGCTAAGAATGGAGATTATTTATGCATATTAAATTTAGACCAGGGGTTAGACGAAATAAGTCAATAACTTTGTTATTGAGTGATGATTTGAAATCAATAATTGCTTTATTACATAAAAAATAAATATATTTTTTATTGTTCTTTCCAAATATTATATATACTTTTTTATTACACCTAAAAATAAAAGTAGATAACAAAACAATTTTCAATAACGTTCAAAAACTGTTATACCATGATGTAACTTGCCATAAAACATAATGTCTGAAAAGATAAAAAAAAAAAAAATCTTTTATATATGAAAACACTTAATAAAAGCCAAGTAAAGTATAAGTATTCATTTAAAATGAAAAATTACCAATTAAGTAAGAAAAATAAAAGGAGGTTTTTGTAGTTTAAAATTGATAATATGAAGCGTGAAAGTATGAATGTGGAGTAAAAAAACCCTATATATTATTATAAAACCTATATATGATCACTTACACTTACTAATGTTATTGTATTTTATTTTTTTCAGTTTCACGCTGTATCCCGCACACAGCAGTGTAGGCAGAGGGAACCTAGTGTTAAAACGCTCCGCGTGTTGAGTGGTGGAACTCAACGCCGCGCTTTGCCTCGACACCAGAGCGAAGAAATGAAAATATAAATGTAAATAAAAAATTATTTTCCACCAGTGTGGATCGAACTCACAACTAGTCGATTTTACATTCACACTTTGTGCCACTGCACCACGACTGGCCTGAAATAGCCAGGTTATATAGAAATCAAAAGTTACCTGCATTAAGTTGTTATCAATCAAGAATACTATTAATAACGTTATAAATTTCAATATCAATATTTCAATGCCAGTAAAAATAAAATATAGTGCATACAACACTACTCATTAGTAGATAGAACAATTTAGGATACAAATCGATCATATTTTCAAGTCCATTAAGAAACAAGATCATTTAATCAATATTATAGTACATTAAAATGATTCACACGTACCGGTTCACTTTGAACTTGGCGTTTATCTTTCATCGTATTGACATAGCTTATAAAATGTATGCAGCTAGGTTAATCTTCAGTTATCTAAAGTTATAAAAATGTGTAATATAAATTAAGCATTAACATCAAGTAAAGCAAATATAAGTACCGACTCTCCGTTCCTCACTATTCGCCCAATTTTTTAATGTGACAATTTGCTTAGTGGCGGAACACAATAGCGAGGGAATGAAAATAGTTTAATATAATTATTTTGGCTACAATCAATACTCCACGATTCCCTCACATATAAAGGAATCTACAGAAAGCTAAAAAAAGAAAGAAAGCAGAAAGTAAATATGCAAATTAGTGAAAGGAAAATACCTCTTAAATTTTTAACCGATGATATTTTTTTAACATTGAATTAAATTATCGAAAACACAAGACGTATTGAATTAACAAAAAATCTTTAATATTTTTTACATTACGCGTATAAGTCTCTTGGATTGTTTCAAAAAATATGTATATTTTTAAGTGTAAAATAATATTTTTTAAAAGTTAAAAACTTTTACTAAGCTATAACATTACCATAACATAATTAAGCAACTTCTAATTATTTTCTATCGAAACAGATAACTTGGTTGGTTTATTATTCGACGTCATCCTCTCGGAGATAGGGTAAAATTTACGATGTTTGTTATGATAACCGATTGAAATGTTCGTTACATTTAAATGTATCGGAAGGCATCTGGAATGATTTATTTATAATTTTTTATTTGAAATGAAATAATTTTTGGAAAAAAATATTCGTTTTCAGATCCAATAAGAAAAGCAAAAACTGATTAAAATATTATACATATATCTGCTTAGTTTGAACAGGTTCGATTAAAAATGTGAAACTAGTTGTGATTATTGTTGTTGTAACGTTGTTATGAATTATATGAATTTATGCAAATTTATTTCTGTTGCTGCAGCAGATGAAAGAACTTTTATTATATGATTTATTCACATTTTTTTAAATTTTATTCCATCAAGACAACAAATGATTAATGCAAAATGCCGCAAAAACATTTATGCATGAATGCCCGAATATTATGATTACGTTGACTAAAAAGCTTGATTTTTGTGAGCTTGATACCTCCATGCTCTCTCAGACATACAATAAAATTATCCCATAAGAGTTCCGTGTTTTCCATTTGAATCCTAAAAATGAGTCGTCTTGAATTTTAGGATAATAAGCAAATGTCTACAATTTTTTATTTCTATACACTTTTAAATAAAACGTGATTTCGATAAAGTTTCGTATACAAAACAAACTGGGTATTTTTATGGTAACTTTCATGGTTTAAATAACTTTATCAACCAATTTAACTTTAATGTAAGAAAATGTACAGTAAACTATATATTTCCTTAGAAATTAAAACGTTGAGTGCATACGGCACTTAAGGAACTATTGGGACTGTATAGCACGGACAATTCTAACACATTATGTAAGCAACAGTAACTCTGTAATATCTTAATGGTCCAAGTTTACACCAACAGCCGTCTTGAGAGCACTATTCTTCATTAGGAAATGGAGGCTCTGGTTAATTATTCTTTAGGTCACTTCAGTGCCATTCCAGTTAATTTAATCTTCAGCGTAAGTAACATTTTTATTACTCTATCATGAAATTATACAATATAATATTACTTAAAAAAATCAGCTTCACGCTGTATCCCGCGCACAGCAGAGTAGGCAGAGAGAACCTAGTGTTAGGACACTCCGTTCCCCACTTTCCAAATTCTGGAGGCATTGCGAGTTGAGTGGCAGAACTCAACGCCGCGTTTAGCCTCGACACCAGAGCGAAGAAATGGAAATGTTACTTATTTTAAATTATATTTGATTTTAGCTATTTATTTACATTTTGGGGCTGCCTTGTAATATTTGTTTCTACATAATTGACGATACATGCACACCAATAATGCCGAGACTTGCTAAGAGATGGCGTAGCAAGGAGGTATATCAGCAACTAATACATTTTGTAAAATTTATATGATGTTCTAGTACTGTTATAATATTATGTTTTTTACGCATATAATTTTTATTACATATATTATCTATCAGAAATAAAATATGTGTAATAAAAATTATATACGAAACACGCACTTTTGAATGACATTTTGACAAATCGAAAATAACAAGACATATTTAAAAAAATAAACAAATGGCTATTTAATTACCGCCTACTTTATAAAAATACACTTATATTAGATATATCTATAAATACATTATTTTAAAGTAAACAAAAAAAGGATAAAATATCTAATAAATAAAACAACATTTTAGATAGCTTATTTTATTTATTTCTACTTATAACGTTTCCTAACTCAACAAATATCCAAAGCCAATCGACGTTCAGACCAATAATAATATTTCCTTTGAAATTCCAAACCCGCAACCACTGCCAAATGATCGGCTGTCTAAACAATAAATTTATTTGTCGAAATTCGACACAGAACCGATATAAATTAACACCGCGGTACCGCAAAAAAGGCTTACTCAAACAATGCCCTGCTTGGGCCCGTGCTGATTCTCAGCGATACGGTGATTTATTTCGCTTTGATCTATGTTTTAATTTTAATTGATTTATTTTTGCCTTATTGTTTTTAGTTTTGTTTGTATTAATATGTATTACAATATGGTATTAAGGATTTAAAATATTTTATTGGATATATTAATATTGTAAACGCTTGTTTGTAATTTTAGGCGCTTAAATTTATACAAACAAACTAAAGCATTACTTTCATACTATACCTACAAATTTGTAGCTTCACTATCTCATTTAAAGTAGCCTAATCTAATTTTCAAGACATTTCGTATTAAATGTCGGAACTTAACGCAAACAACACTTCGTATTGTTCCCAGAACGATGAAATGAAGACATTTTCTCGAGCAGGATTTTTTTAAAGGCAGTAATACGCTAATTTTACTGACTAAGAGGCAACCTAAAGTCAAAGGGCAAAAGGAAGTGAGATAAATTTGTGATACATTATATCTTCAATTGACCGTTACGTTACATTTATATGAAAGTAAAAAATATATATGGTAGACAAATAATATTATATGCGCAACGTATAGGATCGCTTTTGGTAAAGACAAACCAGTAGATTATTATTTTAATCGATTACTTACCTAAATAACATCAAAAGTAAGTTAAAAGGAGCAGCGCAACGTTACTAAAGACACGATGGTTGTAAGTTCGATTCCTACTAAAGGGAATGATTTATTTCCTCGCTCCAGAAATAGGTTAACGCGTTGCATTGAATTCCACTGTTATACCTGCATTATCTCAGAAATTGCGCAGAATTGGAACATAGGGTCTTGACACTAGGTTCCCTCTGTCTACCGTGCTATATATAGGATACTGCGTGAAGCTAAAAAACAAGTATATTAAAAGAAAAAAATGTTCCCAAAATACGAATAGTACAAATAGGAACAGCACTGCGGTTATTGAATCACTAATGGTCGTGACTAACGAGGCGTGATGTACACATTCTTGCGGTCGCGGGACGTCGCCCATAGTCCGGTCCATTCACAGATAGATATGGAAAGCAAAAGGTGTCGTAAACCATGTTCTGTTATCTTTGAATTGTAAATCAAATAGTGTTGGGGATTTTTAGCTGAGAACACAGTCTCAAGTTCAGATTTAAGACTTTAGAACGCTCTCTATAGGAATATAATAATATCACTTCCAATAAGATAAACATAAAGATCGATATATGTCTTTCTTTTATATTCTTATATTCTTTTATACTGTTATTTTAATATATAAGATTCGTTTTATATGTGGAATTTTATAGTCTATTTAATATATTACAGAAATGAAAAATAACTACATAACATGGGGAACGGAGTGTCTTAACACTAGGTTCTCTCGGCCTACCCTGCTGTATGCGGGATACAGCGTGAAGCTGATTTGATTTGATATATTTTTTTAAGTAAAAGATCACTAGGTGAAGACTGTGCACATGATCGCAAATGTTAAGGAAAAAGCCTACAGGTATATATTACTCACCTGAGTAGTATAATTTGTACGAATCATGATCTGATAAGCGGCTACTTTGAAAATGATTCAAAATTTTACTATGACTAATGTAGATTTACAACATTTAGCGGTTACAATATAAAATAAAAAGGTTTTCCTGAGTTGTTCTCAGGAAGAATTACTTATACAAGCCTTTAAGTGCTATGATGATATCGATAAAATAGTTTTAAAGTTGATTATTCACAAAACAATATTTTATAAGATTGATAAGGTTTAAGCTAGTCGTGTCAAAGGGGTACAGGTGTGTGACTGTGAACGCGACAGGCTGTGGGTTCGATGCCTACTCGAGAAAACTGAATTTCTTAACACTGAGTTCAGGTAATATTTGCCTACTTATATTGAACTATTATCTTACTGATAAAAAAAAATATTTCACATCGTAATCGAAAAAAGCTCTAACTAAAGCTCACTACTACGTTTAATTCCACTCACATATTAACAACGCTATAAAAAATCTCTAGTATATCAAGCATGTCCATCAGATAACCGTAAATGACCCTTTACAAAAGTCCCACAAAAGTTAAGTATAAAGCAGTAAAAAGTACCTTGCCGATAACGATTATAATAACATAACCAACTTTTATATAGACGTCATTAAGATATGCCTTATCAAAAGGTTTGTGTTAAGACGAAATATTTACAAAACAAGATAGAGTAGGTATCTGAGATAAAATAGCAGATTGCTACTAATTCACCCATATTCGGTACTAAATGAACGTTACGTTGTAACTCATAATGTCTTGACCAAGACGCTTATCTTAATAATGTATGGCTGATTTACGGTCAAATTTGGTAAAGTAACTAAATTTGGTCTTCGAATGTACCTTAAACTTCTTGTAGCTCCACACGAAAAGTTAATTAAGAAATAAATTTGTTCTTTTAATGTGTCGTGTATATTTACTTTGAGTAATAATAAAATATACTCAGTAGCCTTATCATTTTAATTGCAATAATGCAAATGGCGATGTATTTATCAATAAATAATTATTAGTTCTCGGGTAAACCAAGCGCGGCGTTGAGTTCTGCCACTCAGCCTGCATTGTCTCAAAAATCCGTAAAAATGTGCGAATCGGAGTGTTTTAGAAAACCTAGTGTAGGTTTCCTCTGCCTTACTGATATGCAAGAATAAAAGAGTAAGTTAAGAGAAAAAAAGTGCAAAAGTCGTAGAATTAAGTAATGCATTCAAAAATATTCTTTTAAAAAAATACTGGATTTTAATCTATTTTCTTTATTCCCTACTCTGGTTTACATACAAGCACAGCATTGAGTTCTTCCACTCAACAAGCAATGTCTTGAAAATTGGGCGAAGATTAAGAAATGGAATGTCTTAACACTAGGTTCACTGCGCTTACAGCTATGGATACAACGTGGAACTATAAAAAGAGAATACCCAAATTGACTACATCTCAAATTTTGTAAAAAAAAATATATCTTTTGCCATCACTATTATTCATAAATTCAAACCAAGAACTAAAAGGTGAACAACAAAATATTTCAATATTTAATATCATACATAATATCCAATTTACATAATATTACGAAGATGAAGACGTTTGATAATGTACCAAACAAACCACGGAGGTGTAAATCAGTCATTCCTGATAGTGATGTGCATCAATCAAAGAAACCAGTCTTCCAGTCTTTATTCTTAAACGCAATAACACTTAAACTATACATGGACACGTGGGTGTTCTATATCCTCTATTAAAATAAGGCAGGAGTGGCTAGCGATTGTGTTAAATAATAAATTCAATAGAAAGCTTTGTTTTATATAATAGTAATATTTTTTTTTGTTTATATTTGAGGAGTAAGTTTCAAAATATTTAGTTTTATTTATCTTTTACAACTTTAAAATATGTAAGTTTTGTTTTTGGATTCTACCAAACTAGTACTACTCCTTTCTTTACTTGAAGTACAGAGGTTACAGAAATACATACAATATAATACGAGTATATTTGTTCATAAAATGCAATACTCCGAAAATTTTACTAAATTAGTAAGAAATATTCAAAAAAAACATGTAAAAAAATACTTTTGTAAAAAGCCGTTGTGTCGTAGGACATAATCCTATGACTATTTTAACGGTTGTAGATTCAATTTCATCGTGGAGGAATAAATAATTATTTATTAATATTTTAATTTCTTCGCTCCAAGGCGGCGTATAGTTCCGCCAGTCAACATATAATGCTGCGAAAATGGCTACCTTGAAGCGGAATACACGGTGAAGTTGAAAAAAAAAGTACCTAATAGAAAAACAAAGTTTAG
Organism: Heliconius erato x Heliconius himera; assembly: GCA_013421005.1. NCBI lineage: Eukaryota > Metazoa > Arthropoda > Insecta > Lepidoptera > Nymphalidae > Heliconius > Heliconius erato x Heliconius himera. The sequence continues at coordinate 8,297 of JAATLQ010035892.1, read as the reverse complement.
TAAAGTAAGCCCGATACGCTATTTGCAAGTGACGACGCGTGGGACGACACTTCCGAAGCTATCATCTTGGACGGGTGTGACGGCTACTTCGTGCACTTCATTGCATGACTTGACACATCTTGATACTTACAAATGCTATACTTGAGTAATATGGTAATGATTTCTTGTTTACTTAGCGCTAAATTTGTTTTACTCCTTGATTTGCTGGTGTTATTATGTTTTACACACGTTTATGTGATTTATCTATTTTAACTAAATTTTTTTGCCAATCGTAGCGCAGGTGTGCAAGCGTGCGACTATAAATGGGACAGATTATGGGTTCGATTCCCACTCGATGAAATGAAATATTTAATATTGTTATTACTTCACTCTTGTAACGAGGCATATCTTGACTTTCACTTTGAATAACCTTTTTTAAATGTTATTACTAAATTAATAATGGCTCAAGGAAACCTAATATGTAGTGGAATAACTCTCCTTTAAGATTTTTTTAAAATTATTCCCCATACGACATAAAGGGATCGGAGCCCTTTATGAGAAGGATGCTCAGATTTATCGGGTTTAACGCAAAGTGACTTTTCACTAGATTTTGCTTCTTGTAGTTAGCAAATATTGTAATGTCTATAAATATACAATATTTAGAAATATCACGGATTTCTATCAATTTACACATACATATTGGCAAATCACTTTTAGTTCCTTTACACGAAAATTTATGAACAAAATTAATAGATATAATATCAATTTCATAAAATACGTTTACGTAAGTTTTCTATGACGATAAAATTCTAAGTTTGATGAAACGACATTTTTACACTATCACGAAAAGTGTTAAGAAAATATTTAATATCTCCACGAACAAGGAACGCTTATAAAATTTTTAGTACCGTGGATATCGATACTGTGGCACACTATCAATCATAGTTTAACGAAGGCTTATGCCAATATCGAAACGTGCGCACTCATGGCCCTTTTATAATATCTTGTCAGATATAGCGATGAAAAGGGATATATGCCAATCAAACTGCTCCTGTAGTAGCTAATGTTGGGATTCCTTGCGAAAGTGTTATGGGGCACAAAGGGAAGTGGTTTAAGATTAAATGGATCGTAATATCTGTTGAAATCTTGGCAAATTTATCTATTATTCTATTATTCAACGATAGATCAGAAGAAGCAACGCTCCCTTTATTTTATTAATATGTGGCTTGAGCTGATTTAATATTTCAATCAACTATCATAATTATAATTTTTAATTTTGTGGGCACAAGGAGCACTTTAACGCGACAGTTGTGGGTTCGATCCCCATTCGAGGGAATGAATAATTATTCCTTAATATTTTCATTTCTTCACTTTGGCACCAAGGCAAAAACCCCGGCGTTGAGTTCCGCCACTCAACACGCAATGCCATAACACTAGTTTCACTCAACTTACCGTGCTGTATGCGGGATACAGAGTGAAACTGACATATTTTTTTATAATTTAATACTTTTAAATCAAATTATTTTCATATTTATACCGCATTGCTGACAAAAATAAAAAATAATGTAATTAGAACTCAAACAGTTGTTACCAAGAGACGCCCTAAACGTAGCATAATTATTTTGAGGGTTGACTATTTCTGCGGTGTTCTTACAAATTTAAATTTACGCTATATTTAATAGTACAAACTTATTATGATCTTTATGTTGCAAGTAATAAAACATAGGTTGCTAGAGGAACATGCACAAGTAATTTTGTAAATATAACGTAGGGTTGACATCAGAGCCGATGCTTTAATTTTCTTTTAATCCCGAACGCCTTGATCTAATCATAGGAGGGTTTCCGTAACGAATTAAACGGATTGCATTCAAGTCGCAAATGAGGCTATTTTATTCCTCTGGAGATATCTCAATGACGTAGGGTGGAGAAATTAATTTTGTATTGTTTGTCTCTTGCCTAACCGATGTTTGATATTTTATATTGGAAGCTAATTCTTCGCTCTGGTGTCGAGGTTAAGCGCGGCGTTGAGTTCTGCCACTCAACACGCAATGCCTCCAGAATTCGGCAGAAAGTGGGGAACGGAGTGTCTTAACACTTCCCTCTGCCTACCCTGATGTGTGCGTACAGCGTGAAGCTAATTTAATTATTTTTTTTTAATAAGAGAGAGATTTTTTTAGAGTCTGTGATATTTTATTCCAATTTAAGTCTATGGTTTAAAAATTACTCCAGTAAGGACTTATTTAAAAATAAATCAGATATAAAATAATAGATAAAAAATATAAAAAATATTGAGCACATAGTTAAAGTTAAAATGAAAGACAAAGATGTTTCTATACCATTGAAGGCAAGTTTCTGCTATCTATCGACTGTAACTGCGTTTGTCGTCAAAGACTGGAGTTTTTCTCTTAAATTTAAAAGTCAATGCCTTTGTCCTTTAGAATATGTCTGAACAGATTCAAACGAATTGTACTAAAAAGTTTCATTAGTAACATTTTTTATACATTTATTATTTTAAATGAACCAATTTTATTATTTATATTTAAAAAAATGTAATAACATAGATTACCTTTCTTGAAAATTATGCATATCACGTACTTACAAGTATATAACCTTTTAAATACAATTTGTAGAATAGATAAAAAAATAATTTACAGTCCATAATCAATATACATTATATAAAACTCTTCTCCTCTAAGTAACTAAGGCCGAACTGGATTTAGAAAGTTAAAGTTTAACAAATCCTGCATGCACATCCTAACTACTTTAAGGATGGTAATGGGCGAAAGAAGAAAACGAGAAAATTAGGACTTTTCATTTCACCTCTTAAAAACCAGGCACACATTTTTTTTTATGCAAAAGACAAGACAAACGAGTGTACAGGTCACCTGATGGTAAGTGATCACCGCCGCCGACGACCCCGTGTAACACCATAGGAGCTAGAGAGATAGACGCGCTTTTTAAAGGTATCCAGTTCGTATCGACTTGGAAACACTGCCGCAGGTAGGCCATTCCACAGTTGAATGGCGCCTGGGAGGAAGTTCCTACGAAACCGCACAGTAGTGGAGTGCCACGTATCCAGAGGAATAAAAAATTACGAATAACGACGTTAGGTTAAATATATCAATACAATTCGAACTCACACCCTATGTTCTCAGCCAGAAACATCACATCTGCTCCATGACGATGTAGAGCAACCTTTATTTTTATATAATGAATACATACTCTACAACTTTAATAATATAAACATGCATATTTTGTATGTGACATGTCGCATTTCATTACGTGCATGAAACATTAGCGAGTCATTTTACAGTGACCCAGTTTTACTACAGTGCGTGTTTTATCTCTAATATAACCATTTTAGATGCGTATTTCAATCGGTGTCCTTTATATGTTTTTTTTTTATTTTTATCTCGTTTCTCGTTTTCGAATCAAAGGCTTGGGACTATACTATGAAATATATTCTATATATCTACACATGAACATGTTTATATACAATATAGAAGACAAAATTGTATTTATATTTCTTTTTAAATAGAGACTGTCCGTCTTTGAGGCCAGTCTCTAAACGCAATTGGCTACTATAGTGGATTCGATCCCCACTCGGAGAAATTAAATAAAAAAGAAAATATAAATTTTAATTTATTTAAATTTATATTTTCATTTCTTAGCTCTGATGCCAAGGCAAAGCGCGGCGTTGAGTTCCGTCATTCAGCATGCAATGCCTCCTAAATAAGGCGGAAAGTGTGCAACGGGTCGTCTTAGCACTAGGTTCTCTCTGCCAAAACAGTCAATATATATAACTAAAAAAAACTAAATGCATAATGTAATACTTGAAACAAAAATGTAATAACAACCGATATTTATCGATTAATTCGTATTTAGCGGACATATGAATTAGTCGATAAATATGAAAACCTATCAAAATCAAAAATATCATTAAAAAATTGTACGGTAATATACGCACCACTGTAGAGAAGTAATTAAAATCGTTCTTTTAATGACGATATTCATATAATTGTTTTAACAAAATTGTGAAGAAGAAACCAATTTCTCAGATCTCTCGCCATGATTTATTAGCCGATAGAAGACCTATAGAGTGGTGACGATTTCTATCACCATTCCAATCGTTAATACTGTAGTATGAAATGTATTTTGTTAAGTGTATATTATGATGTATCATAATATACCCATAACAAAATACATTTCACGCCATATCCTATGTCAAAGGGCAAACTAGTATACATATTTCATATTATCCTCATAATACGTTTAAGGGACCGATATTGCGTGTGTACATTAACCGTTATATGGACGGCCGTCAATTCTGTACGTGGTTTTGCATAAACATTTAAGCTCCGGTCACATCGCGGTCAGATTAATTTATATCCATAGCTGATTTGATTGACAACGGCCGTATTGTTTGTCTAAGTTACAGATAGAAAATGACAGGCTAATTTATTGTCCTCTGTGGCATAATGGAGATGTGTGAGTGCTATTTAAGAATTGTTATTTTCATTATTAAAAAAAATTAAATCAGCTTCAGCACATAGCAGGATAGACAGAGGGAATCTAGTGTCATACACTCCGATCCCCACTTTTCGCCGAATTCAGGAGGCATTGCTGAGTAGCGAAACTCAACGCCGCGCGTTTGCCTCGATACCAGAGCAAACAAATGAAACATAAATTTAAATAAATATTTAATTTTCTCGAGTGGGGATCGAACCCACAACAGTCACGTTTAAAGGCACAATTTGCGCCCCGGCGCCACGACTATTATTTCCTTAAAATTTTATATTTAATTAAATAATTATCAAATAAATATTAATTAAAATATTAAAATGGGGAACGGAGTGCCTTAACACTAGATTCCCTCTGCCTACCCTGCTGTGTGCGGGATACAGCGTGAAGCTGATTTTTTAAATATTAATTAACAATCCATGTATACTGTTGAATACTTTCTAAAAAACCATATTGTTGTACATAAATTCCTTTTATTTTCAGAGCCGCTGATAGACGTTCACGTCGCGACGAAGATTTACAACTGCAATTAGTTATGTAGCTGACGCGACAAACGGTCTTCCTTGACAAATAACCGCCAGTCCAGGGTCACGCCAATCCTTTACAACTATAATATACTTATATGGTATATTTCGTATGTTTGTTTGTGGATAAATTAAACAAAAAACGGCTAATGTGCTAACTATATGCACGCCAATATAATAGCGTTTCAAAGTGTCTGACTATACGTGGAGATTGAAGGATCGATTTCAATAAGGACTATTTTTAATATATTAAAAATTTGTAGTTTTTTGCCGATGTGTTTTGATGAAATATTGTGATGCCTTAGGATTATGTATTTCACCACGCTATACTCTATTTCTAATTAGACCGAAAAATTAAAACCTATCTAATAAAAATTATAAAAAAATAATTTGGGAGCGATAAAAATACATAAATAAGTATTTAATTTATTAGCCAACCCATATAACCTGAAATATCATTAACACAACACACATCACAATCCTATACATTATCATAGCATATTAAAACCAATTACGCTTTCACTGAACTAAGACACATAGAATCACTAAGACCAAAATCAACAAGCATCAGAAGGACTCTAATAGAATACTTAATTACATTATTATTGCATAAAATCATACATTAGTATTACAAGTCCAATTAGCCACTGTACTACAGTGGCCGGCTGACACGTCGAGCTAATCCGAGCTTACAGGCGGAACAGCACTAAACAGTCTCGAAATCCCTCACAATGCCTGTTCTCGTGCCTTTGAAGCCTATGACAGGATCAAGGCATTATGGCATGAGGTAGGTACTATACAGTGACCTGTTCTTATTACTTAAGAATCTGTTAAGTAGATACGTATTATACTTGCGAAATTGTTACGGTAGTTCAAAGTTGTGTTTAGTGCTGGAGACTTGTGTGATAGTGGAAATTTGTTGTATTATACTTATTAATATTATATTGTGAGTGTAAGTTTGTTTGTTACGCTTTTACGCCAAAACTACTCAATCGAATTTACACTTTTTAAAATATATAAATAAAATATTTATATATTTTAAAAGTTATCCTTTGACTAGAATATCAAAGAAAAATTGCTTGCTGAGTGGGGGAACTAGACGCCGTGCTTTGCCTTGACACCAGAGGGAAAGTATGGAAATATAAATTTAAATAAATATTTAATCATTAAGTTCTTTGATTTTCACGAATATTTAATTTCCTCGAGTAGGGATCGAACCCACAACCAGTCACACTTTGTGCCTTTGCGCCACGACTGGCCTCGGTATTATTATAATTCTATTTTAGTTCACCCCTTGCCTAGTATGAGGTAAGTGAAGACAAAGTAGTGCTATATCCCTATGTTGACATTTTTTTAAATTAATTTAGGGATAGCGATTTAAGGCCTGTCTTTAATTAATCAGGACAGGGGAAAATATTACTACAATCATATTCACCTTACCACACTATAATGTTCAATATTAGAATTGTTAATTTCAATTTTGCTAATACTATTTCTTTTGTTACTTCCTAACTAACAGTACAAATATCTCATCAGATTTTTTATTTTATTTTTTGCCAACGTTTATAATAATATTAATATTACACTATAAACTATTAATCGAACTTTCTTATTCTAAATGGTGGTTTGATTAAATAAAAATGTAAATAATTATACTTAATTAGATTTGATATTGTTTTAGAAACTCCCATCCCATATATAGCATGGTACGAAGAAGTCTAAAAATAAGACAATCCATTCCCCACTTTCTGCCCAATTTTAAAGACATCACATGTTGACTGTAAGACACTACGTATTAACAACTCTACGACGCGATTTGTATTTTTAGTAAAGAGAAGAATTAAAAATAATTCATTTAATTCGAATGGGAATCGAACCGCGTTAATAGTCAGACGTTACCCCATTGCACTACGATGACATCTATGTAAGATTAAATTCGACTTTTAGATATTACTTCGCTATATTTAGTGAGATATTGTGTCACTAATTGCTTTAGATTGAACTGAGTAAATGTCTAAAGTGTAGGAACGTGTATGTGTAATATAATTGAGTGCAAAATTAGAACTCACGACCTCAGCTATAAATAACGTTTGTGGAAATGCATGTATGATATATAAAATAAAAAATATACTAAATTTTGTTATTTTTTCTTTTTTCAGGCTTTATTTCACTTAGCACAGTAGGCACAGTGCCAAGATATTAATTTTTTCTGGTCCTATCCAAATTCGAGTTTTTCTGAGAAACTAAATAAAAATAACATTTAATTAATTCCCCTGAGTGGGGATGAAATCCACAATCATGGCGTTAATAATCAGACGCTGCCTCAATACCCCCATATACATACAAGTCTATGTACAAAATGTATATTTCTGATAAAACATCAATATCTTTTGTAAGAAATATAAAAAAAGCATATAAAATTAAGCGAATTTATAATATTGAACTTAAAACAAAAAATAATTCGTGTACCCTCTATTAAAACGCTCAAACGGTATGTCACAAAGCAAGAAGTAGTTTTGAAAGTTACCGTCAGACTGTTGGAGTACATCGAGCATCCAACTTGTGACTCAGCGAATTTCTGCACGAAACTGTAACACGATATATCCAAACATTCCTTTCATATTTCCTTACTGCTGCTTAATTAGCATATTCATGTTATTCTACTGTACCTGGCTATTAATTTCTGGTCGTGGAAATTAATTTTCATTTATATTATGATATTTTCATTAATATAATTAATATTTAATTATTGATTAAGCTTATTTGCTCATAAAATTGTAATTGGTATAACTGACTATGAGTTAAGATGATATTAATGTATTTAAAATTTTGCATTTTAACTAGATTTTATATCTATCTTAAGTTATCAAGTGTATTTCGATAGAGAGGGATTGTTTTAGTATATATTTTTTTGAAAACTAGTTACTTCATAATTTGGCTTAGTTACATTTCCTGAATAGATATTATCTCTTTTACTCCGCAAGGGTTGTAATAATATTATGATAGTAACTTCAACAACAGTCTATGTATGTACAAAAGATTATCAAATTAACCGATAAATTTTCTGAATTTGTCAAACTCTTATCAACCATTCAATAGGAGTGCCCCAGACTAACTTTGCGATTGTGATCGCCTTTCAAACATTGGCCTAGGGTAAATTTTGATTTAAAGCAAAATTGGGGACCGCTGAATTGCCCGGAAATATAAATTGAATTCTTATCTTGATTCTGATTAGAGAAATCCGGTTCCCACTTATATTATTCTGCAGCATAG